>JAHWFP010091057.1:15796-43346 GCA_023313725.1 Lithobius niger
GGGGGGGGGGGGATTCGCCCCCTCTGTAACATTTTGAAGGCTTATTCGGCAAATTGGCAAAATCACTTTTTGCATAGCTGAAAAAACCTTGACTATCCTGAAGACGTATTTTATGTTATAAAATATAAGTATCTAGTTTGAAAAGCTGCAAGATTTACATTACAATTTTTTTATGCATGTCATGCAGAACTGTAATGCAAAACTGATTTCATAAAAATGTTTCCAACGGCACTTTACACGGCCGGAAAATAGCAAAAATGAGTCAGATCACAGCACACCCCCAGACCCGCAAGCTGTTATTGGTTCCTCCCTCCACATCATTCGGGCAAATGGGTAGTGTTGCCCCCTTAGTACAAACCCTTAGTCACGCCACTGCTCCTGATGTATTTCTTGTTCCCCTGAAATTATAAAAGCAGCTATTGAATTTTACAATTTCAAAATTTTGATGGCTACCTTTTATTATTTTTGGAAGCAAATCTGGACTAGCTCTGCGAAGTAAATAATTTTTGTCTCTAAAAGGCCGTAGTACCGAGAATGAGTATGCCCATTGCAACAATCTACAATACTTTTATGTAAGTATAATACGTCCAAACCTTTTTTAAGTTACGTTTTATTTCGCAATTATTTCACCTGGTGGTGTTGTTTTAAAAAATGGAGTTGTTTTGTTCAGACTTAGTTTTTATTCTACGCTCATAAAAATTCAAGAAACAAAAGTCAGTTGCCATATTGATTCGCTGAACGAACTCGGTGATGACACACAAATATATTTGCACACAGCAAACAAATAAATGAGTTTAAATAAAGTGTACTAAATCCAACAGTAGTCTGTGGTCAACAGTGTGACATTACAATGAACAATGAAAACGTGCGAGTGTGCCAATTCTTTGGCATGAAGTTGAAACTGGGACGTTGTTGCCCTGAAAAAAGTTGAAATTGGCACATTGTTGCCTCGATTAACAATTTGCTCTAACAATTATCCTTCTAACTAAACACCGTGGTAATCTCAAGGGCAAGTATTACATAACGTCATGCACAGTTTTTTTTTTCACACGATACGCATCGCTTAAGCCACAGCGAAAGACTGGGAGTGGGGAGCGGGGTGGGAAGCGAGCTGTTACCATTAAGCATACGATTACTCATTAACTGAACCTAGAAGAGCACAAACAAACAAGCACGGGAGCCGGCTACGTGTTCAACTACGTATAGCAAAGAGGAGAAAGTAAAGGAAACCAAAAGGAGAAGGAGAGGACGGAATAAAAAGGAGGAGAGGGGAGGGAGAGAATTGACGGAAAGGGGGAGTGTTACACAAACAAAAATTGACTGTTGCAGTGAACGATCGGGCAGCACCGAGCAAATACTGGGAAATAACCACGGGTCAAACAAGTCCCCGGGCGAAGCCGGGTACGATGCTAGTTAACACCATAATAAAAAGTGTAAATGCTAAAATATTTACGTTGCAGCCTAACCGCTCATTTCAGCAGAGTGGATTACCCTTCCTTCACCGTCAGAAGACTCTCCCACTTCTTAAAAAAAACGGGTTAGTCTGCTGAAAACAGCAAAGAAACACCGAGATATAATTAATGTAGCGAATTCAGTTCCTGGCAGAGACTGTAATCCCAGGAATTTGTGATTCGTTTCACTTAATTTCAGGACTTCAGGATTAATCTCAAAATTGTAGGTTTGATTTTTACAAGATTATAAGTGATTAAAAAAATGTGAGAAAGAGTTTCTTTTCTCACTATTTTCAAAGGGTTAAAAATCAAAGTTGAAAATTTGTGTTCGAATAACATCGTGATAAAATTAGTAAGAATTTATTTGAAACAAACGAAAAGGGCAGAATGAAGTAAACGTGATAATGATGATAAGTGAGCAGCTTCTCGTTTGTTTCTAATAATTTACTGCTAATTTTGTTTCTTTAAGAATTTATTTATTTTTATTCAAAATGTATTTATTGGAACGTTCTGTCAGTGTGCTGCTAACATTGCAGTACTTTTTTTTTGGTATCAGAAGAAAGTCTAGTATTGGAATCGGCCAAATTAAAATAAATCAGTTAAATTAATGTAAAACATGGAATTTTCTTTTTGGTTTTATATGCAGAAATAAGCCGGTTTTATTATTTTATTATTTAAAGCTGCTTATTATTTTCTGGGCTGAAAAGCAGCTCGTTTCATATCATTACCAACTAAAGCAACGTGACAAATTTAGTGACTCTCCCCTCCCACATGTCCGAAACTGTCACACTCCTTGATTTCTCGTTTTTTGTGACGTCATTTGCGTACGGCTCCTTATCAATTTTTTTTTTACGCTAACTTGAAAAACATTCAAAAGCGTTTTGCAAATAGCATTGGCTGAAAAAGGACCTTTCAAAACATTAGTGCTTATATAGTGTTGCTAAATGTTAAAGGGATATACCTCCCAGCGCCATTTTTGTCGATCCACCACATCAAGTACGGCCCCAAAGATCTATTTACTTACTGTTAGTCTTTCCCTGGCTAAAAAACCGTTTTAAACTGTGGCCCGTTTTAAAACGTGACCCGTAACTATATGATGCATTGCGCGCGTACAATAATCATGACGTTTCGTCTCTGTGTGTACATCTACTAATTTTCTAATAATTACCACGAGACTTAAAATCTAATAGACTACTGCGATAAAAATTAAAATTAATTATTCCAATAGATTGCCGAAGCAAAATCATAAGACACTAGCCTAGAAAATTATAAATTGTGATTTTAAAATACGAGAATCATTCCGGTTTGTGACGGCACAATCGTTGACTTGTTTCTGTCTCGTATACTATTTCCAAAGCCAACCGAGACAGCAGATATGCGAGAAATGCAGCTACCACCCCAGCCGACCTTAGCGCTGTAATTGCTCGGATGACGATCTGCGTGTAGCTGTAATTTGGCACGCGGAATTATAAGGCAGGCCGAGTGTCCCTTTAAATGTCTTTAATATAAAACAAGTATGAATGAAAACTTATTTACGTTGCCTTTTGGAACCCTGCCAGACTGCTTGAATTGAACCCTGACCTTTGCAACTAAAGGCCAAAGTTCTACTGCTAAGCCATACTGACACGGCCTTTGGCTTGCTAATAGGTTTGAATCCGTATTTATCTAAGGCCGTGTCAGTATGGCTCTGAACTTTGGCCTTTGGTCGTCGGTTCAATCCCCCGCTCAGGCAGTGTGACATTTAAGTTAAAAAGGCAACATAAACAGGTTTGCATCCGTATTTATTTAACCTTTCTCAAGCCCATTTGGCTTTCCGTCGAGTTTAATAATATAAAGCTCGTAACTACGAACTTTAAAAAAAATGGCAGTGTTTTTACTTTAAAACAGTAAAGCTTATTTTACAACACATGTTTCATTTAAGAAAAGTTAAAAATCTGCGTTGTAATAAAAACAGAAGTGATAAGTTTATCTTGTTTGAAACACATTTTACATCTACAACTTGTGAAGTTTAAAATATCTTTTCTATTTCTTAGGCATTTCTATTTGTAAAACAGTTTTTGTGTGTTTAAAGTTAAAGCTGTTTAAAATGTCTTCAGGCCTATTTCAAAATATTTGTTTTTACAGTGTATGCACGCAAAACCTTTGAGGTTTTAAATTTAACAAGCTGATGGTGTTGATAAAGTGCATAGCGGTTGTGTGATGCTCACCACCAAGAATTTATAGGGTTGGGAGGAGAATTTGTGACTGAGACCCATATTGAAACGTCTTGGATACATTCACATTAGTTCAGTGTTAGTTTATAGAGGGCGCGACGTGTTTTATGTGGGAATTTCTACTCAGTTTTTAGCCTGAAATTAAACTAAACTAAACGAAACTAGCTTATATCATGCTTATATTTAATTATTATTTAGCCTAGCTTAGTTGTAATTTAGTTTACTTTAGATTTGGGCTGAAAAATGAGCAAAAATTACTAGATAGAAACGTGGCGCCCTCTGAAAACTCGGACTGTACTAATGGGGACGAATCTAACGTGTTTCAATAGGGACTTTCTAGAGTTACAAATTCTCCTCCCAAACCCTATAAATTCTTGACACCACCTAGGTGGCAACCAATTCGTACGTACCTCCAGGCACGAGCTACTCCTTCATGCAATAATTTCATTTCCTGGAAAATACGTATTAGTTCTCTGTCACGTCGTGGCAGGTTTGGAACGTCTTTTTTTTAAGTGGCCTCTTTGCTGTCTGCGATGAGAATGCTTGGCTCCAACAATGGAAAGATCTTTTAGTGTTGAAGGCATTGTTGCAGCAATTTTGTTAAAAATCATAGGGCCTTAGGGCTTCGTCGGGCAGATGACCGGATGCGGTTAACGCTCGCTAAAACCCTTTGAACCCTTTGTTAAAAATCATTTCTCCTGCATTAAATCCCATAAATGGGCCTATCTTCGAACTTCAGATTAGTTTTAAGAGCACGTGCTTCTACTTTTAAAAAATATTTTGTTAAATATATCCTGTTTAGGAGCTAGCTAATCTTCATACCAAGAAAGAATCACCGTTTTCGCACCGTTATTTCTGGTGGTCAAATGTAAGGACTCAGTTCAACCCCATCCTTCTTGTGTCCGAAAATAAAATTAAAAAAATGAAAATTGCACAGAAAAAAATGTGAGAATTCAAGCTTTCCAACGATATATAACATGACGTGTTTTGAGTTAACAGAAGAAAATGGACACTTTCTAAGTTGTGATTTAATTTTGCCTGCGATTGTACATATGTCTCCCATCAGTCAAAACAAGTTAAGGCGTAGTTATAGCCATATAATACTGGTCAGCATCAACGTGCTAGAAACAAGTAATTTTACAAACACAGAACCTAATACAAGGGATGCCAGCCAGAGAATTAGTCGCAAATTTCGATATGCACTCTGTATGAAAGTAGATTTAAGCAAATTTCCGTGTTCTTCAGCAGAAAACTGAAGGAACCCAATTATGTAATGACGTCAGCAGCATATGTTAGGCATTGCAATCCACAACTACACAATACCGACATGTGTGTGACACCGTCAATGTGTCATTCTGTTGTCCTTTAGTTGTCAACCGTAGGACGTACATATCCGGTACGCAACAGTGGCAGAAAACTGCAATGTACTGCTGAATGCAAAACACCCGGGAAAAAAAGAGTTAAATGCTTCGTCTTTGGGTATATAACATGACTACGACATGCTTAAAACCCTACGGTCACTTGAGGTACTACTTTACGAGGATGCTGTCAGAGGCCTACTGCATTTCATATGATACTACGGCAGCTCATAAGGCCTACGACAAAAATCTTGTGAAGAAATTTTAATAAAGTACCTAAAAAGTTAAAGGAGTAAAGTAATTAACGCAACACTGACAGCTTTAATTATACCTAAACTGATGATTTTTTGCTAAACATTAACACTGACAAACCTCACTGCAAATTTATAGCTTAAAATGCGTATACTTATCATGTATCAGACTTTAAAAAGACTACGGCACTAAATTTTCTTTTAAAGTTGCCCGCGAGTTTTAGAAGAGTGCCGTGCCAATCAAGTTCAATTATTGGCTTTTTATTTGTATCCTATTACTGGCGTTAACTGTGCAAATCTAGCCATTACGTCTACACATCGTTGTTTGGACGAATACTGACTATTTCTTTTTGTCGGTACATTAAACCAGTGTTTTCTGGTGTTGAATACTAAATACTGATGCGACCGAAAACTTGGGATATCGTATCGATATGGACTAATGGGCAATATGGGCAAAGGATAGAAAAAAAGATAACTCAGTATCGTCGATTCCATGCTTGTAGTTATCGGTAATAGCTAATTCTCGCAAATAAAATAATGCGACCAAGCTGCTTGAAAATCTCATTTAGTTCACATCTGACACCAGCAGGTGCCCTTTACAGTTTGATTTTTTGGGGAGGTATTAATAGCAAAGATTATAATCAGGCGTAATGTTATTGGCGGAGCGAGCGAGCGAAGCGTAGCCTTTAATGGACACCAAATTGCAAAATGTTGGTTGGTCCGTTGGTTGGTTGGTTGCACTTTTGTAGTCTGGGTGCAGCCCAAACGAAAGGTCGGATTGGAATGAAATTTGGTACATCGCTTTATACCCCCTAAAGCATTTCTGACCAAAATTTGCCGAAAGTCGAACAATTATTACGGAAGAAATTACAAATTTTCGAATTTATTTCTAACACTCACCATTGTAATTTGGAATTCTGAATAGTTAAGGAATTCCGACGAAGCATACACCATGCTGGTGGTAGTCAAGTAGTTTAAAAAAAACATGGAAAATTAAATGTGGGTTGCTTCCTTCTAGCGAATAACCTTTTTCGACGTAACTCAATGAAATCATAACATTTGTTCGTTGCTTTTAACCACTATATGAAGAAATGCAACCATAAAAGAACAAAACGATCTAGACAAACGCTAATGTGTCGCGCCAATTAGGCAACAAACATTACAACAAATATCACATCAATTCAATTGTCGAGGTTGTAAACCATTGTAGCGCGACGCCATAGCGTCAGTGTTTTATATCCTGAAGCACAGTTCGGCACATTTCAGGTACTTGGGGAAAAATAATAATGCAGTACAAAAGCTTATAATGTGTTGAAATCGAGAGCAATGACCCACCTGGCAAACATTAACTCGTGTTTGAATGCCAGCTATGCGGCTTTCAATGCAAAATCTGCCCCTCAATAACGTTGAAAATGTGTTACTACCTAGCGAGCTAGCTAGTCCGCTCATCCCCATGTTAAATATCCCCATAGGGTGAATATTCACGATACCGAGATAACGGGAAGACTTCCATCTATGAAGTTGGACAAATGGGTGCACTACAATACGAACTGTGTACCTTTTATGGTTTGGAGCCTGGAAGCGTAACGGGGATGGCGTGGGAGGGCACGTAAGTACGAAAATATTGTTATAACCATTGTTAGTATTGTCGGCATCATCTCTCATTAGACGGCTAAAGTTTGGACAATGACAACGTGTATACTGATTGATTTGATTTGATTTATTCATACGAGAGCACTACATGGGCTTAACCCCTTACGCTCTACTCTACGAGCTAACTAACTTACTAACTAACAAAAAGTCCATAGTATACTGACGTGCGTGCCTAGAAACACACTAGTGTAGCACGATAAATCTAAACAATTAACGTTGCAAAGAAATTGTATTCACGTCCAATTCACGAAAAATAAAGCAACTGTAAAACAAAGCAAAATAAACAAATTCAAATTCTGGTAAAGAGGCCACCAAGTTGTGAGTAGTTCGGCCCTTCACCTGAGTGATATCAACACACCAAAACTAACTAAATAAAACAAATTACAACAAAATTAAAACTAAAAACCTATAAAGAGGTGACTAAGTTGAGAATGGTTTGGCCTATAGGCAAAAGGTAGTAGTAAATTGTTGAAAACCAATTTCTTGTTGACGTGACACTTTATTACACTTCTGCATAGTAGTGGAGTTGAGTCAATACACAATTTAAAAAAAGGAGTGATATCATATCAAAAACCAAAACTGGTAAAGGGTGCCGCGAAGTTGCGAATGGTTCGGCCCTTCAAAGGAGCGATATCAACACACCAAAACATTCGCCAACTTAATCGCACCGAATAATACTTTGAACGTTAAATGAAAACTTGAACATTGCTACCGTAAGTAGCTATGTTCTAGTCTTCATTTTAACCTTCGAACTATTAAGCAGTGCGATTAAGTTGGCGTATGTTTTGGTGTGTTGATATCATTCCTTTGAAGGGTCGAACCTTTCGGAACTTGGCGGCCCCTTTTACCAGTTTTGGTTTTTGATATGATTTCATTAACGGCACAAATTACTTTCATTAGAAAAAAAAAAGAATGCTTGGAGAAATTCAGTTTGGCGACGAAAGTGGCATCTACACTAGCGATGGGAATCTCGAATATGAAACCTGAACTCGTCGTATCAAGGCGAAACGGTATATATAAGACGAAAGTTTAGAGCGGACTAGGTGTTTACACCACAGCAAGAAACAATAACATGCCTGCCTCTCATAGTTTATAGATTCCTCGTTGCCACGGTAATGTGACGTCTCAAAACCGAAACCGTATTGCACGAAGGTACAGGCTTAACTATCGAACCCACTCTTGTTAGCTGCTACTTCCGAAATTAGATCGTAGGTAAATAGTAGGCCTAAACGCTAAAAATAGGGCTAAAAACCAAAAAATAGCTTTTAGCTAACACATTTGTAACCTACAATTGTGATGGTTATTTCTTTTAGATTAATGTGTTCTTGTTGTGCCCGTGCGCATGCTGCGCACCCCCCCTACCCACCACTCACATATCTCTGCTTCCCCTTCCCCTACCGCACCCCGTTCCTGCACCCCCATAGTGTGGGTTCTGAATATCTCTCCGCCTCCCTCTGGCACTTCAGGTGTTTGGTCTTTGGTTTTAAAATTATCAAACCGAAGACCGAACATGTGAATGGCTCCCACATATGGCCCTCCCCCCCACACAATTACTTTAACCCCCAATTCCCACATTCCTGCTGCCGCCCGGATTTGCATACGTGTCCCCCCCCCCCATACACGCTTGCCCGCCTCCCCCTCCCCGAAAACGTCGCCCCGTGACATTCTCCCTTTGGTGCAGCCCCGGAAAAGTCGCTGGTGTGTGTTTGACTGAAGGCTAAAAAAAAACCCTATCACTGGGAAATCCAGCATTCAGTGAGCAAGTAATCCCATGTTTAAGTTAATCCTTTGAAACAATTCACTTCGGTAGCATGTATTGGCCGGCACACACACTTGCCCTGGCACCCTCTCCCGCACCCCCCGAAAACGCCGCCTCGTGACATTTCCCCTTTGGTGCAGCCCCGGAAAAGTCGCATGCGTATGTTTGGCTGAAGGCTAAAAAAAAGCCCCGAGAAATTCAGCATTCAGTAAGCAAGTAGCACTATGGTTTAAGTTAATCCTTGAAACAATTCACCTCGGTACCGTGCATGGCGACATTGTTGCAAGCAACGATTGTTGCCGATCACTTAAAAACAATTCAACTCCTTTCTGGAAGTGAACATTTAGGAAATAAATGAGCCTTTCCATCGTATCAAGCTGCCAATTTCGAGGCCCGTCGGGGGCCTCGAAATTAAGAACCAATCGTCGTTTGGTTTAAAGTTGTCTGGTTTAGTAGACAAGGGTTGTTTTTTTTTAAGCTCAAACGTCGACAATGGCACAGTCCACGCGACTAAAACTTTGTTGGCGGCTTGGGCACCACAACAATACCAAAAAACCAACCCAAAAAACGGTTCGGCTGGTCTGGTAAGTGGCGCCATCTCTTCAAAGACTTTGGAAAAAGTGTTATAACCCGAACGTGTAGTCCAAGGCCGTCAATAGACGGCGACATGGCAGGTTTGGTAAATGGCGCCATCTGTTCGAAGACGTTGGAAAAGTGTCCCAACCCGAATTTGAAGGCGAATCCCGTCAACAGATGGCACTGCAGGGTGGGGTACTTGATTGTACGACGGAATGGCGTGGCCGGTGATTTGGCCGCCTGCTGCCTATTATATATGTAGATAATAGAGATCGCTGTTGCAATGCGTGATAGAGGTGTGTGACTGAACCAGTTGGTGGCGGTGTCAAGGCTTTTACCAGGGGCAGTATTGAGAACCTTTTCTATCTTCTGATTATTGTTAAAAACTATCGTACTGATGATTGTTTGGCTTGCAGTTAAATGCCTTATTAGACTTGCAGTAATAGGGAAGCCTTGTATTATAATTAGTATCCGGGCGCATGACTCAGGGTCGAGGCCCGGTAATAAACAAAATTCAAATTCAAATGCCTTATTATTGATATTTTAATATACGGACTACATTTTGCACAGCTGTTCCACGGTAAACAATGTAAAAATTATTGCCAGCGGCAGCTCAAACAGCGGTGAATATACGTGCTGTTTTATTTTATCCTGGGCGGCGATGTCCAACATCTTTAGTGTGGGCTGTGAAAAGAGGCTACAAATAACTAAACAGAAACGTAATGCTGGAGCAAACGAAAGCTTGTTAACATAAATTTGGCACGTAGCATGGGAATATATTAAAAAAAAGGCTAAAATAAGAAAAAGGCCAGCAAAGAACAGCAGTATCAAAAGGCAAAGAGCCCAACTTAGCCCAGTAAGTATTGCACCCAGATTTTTAATGAGCATTAAGGAGCAAATGTGGTATTGTCATTAAAATAAAAGCTAAATACAATTTAGCAATGAAGATCTCTTCGCTGCGCCTACAATAGGCCCAAAGCCTGTTTCCGAGTTGTTATGAACGGTGGGAACAAAACCATCTGTGAGCAAAAAACACTGTCCCAAAGTTTACGCCATATAAAATAGTGATATCAGAGCAAAAAATGGCTGCCACCAAATTTTCCGTCCCAACTCTGATCACTCAACCTTAACTAACACCTCGGTTAACTTATTGTTGCCGTTTCATAATTTAATTGAACTGTTATATTATAGTTGCAACTAATCTTAAATTAATGGACTCAACTAAACTAGCTTATCGTGCTCACTTGTTTCTGTTTTACAATCAAATGTAATGCAGCGGCTAACTTTATTAAATAAAATTAATCAGCGATCATTAATCATACCAAAGTTAAGTTTTTCTTCAGATTGTTCATGAAACAATACATTGTCATAAGGAGCTCACAATCAAAACTTTCACTAAAGCAATCAAACTTTCACTAAAAAAGGGGTGATATCATACAAAACCCTCATAAGGGTAAAGAGGTCCATTTAGTTATCGCCATACAGAGTTGTGATATCAGAGCCAAAATGGATGCCACCAAGTTTTCCGTCCCAACTCTGATCAATCAACCTTAACTGACACCTTGGTGATCGTCCTACTTAAGTTTGAGTGATCACGACCGACCTTGGTAGCTGGTATTTTGGCTCATCACTACTTTCTGCAGCGAAAACCAGTTGTGTCCAAGGCTGGCACATGACCTCAAAGTGCCTAGACGGGAACCTTTAAGCTAATTGCCAAATTTAGGAGAAAAATAATTTAACGCGATGTTTTAAAGAAATGTAACCAATAACAAATACGTACATTTAAAATGTGTACAGTGAATACGTCGTCAGGGACGTGCCACTTGTTGATGGTAAATGGCCTAGAGGAGGAATGGGTAGCCTTTCAAGTCTGCGGGCCAGACCACGAAAAAATAATGGGTGATACGGGCCTAGCCCTTAAATTGTGACTGTAAAACGGCTAGTATGGTAGTTTTTGTTTAATTAATAGTCAAGAAATACACAAATATACCCCAAATATATACTTGACTTTTTTCGTTGTCTAATTCGTTCATCGTTTGTGAACCGAAGAATTTAATTTTTATACGGAGTTTTATTTGAGACACACTTACGTGCGACATATTTTAAGCCTGGATGATACAACGCAGGCCGGTTGAGACAGTTTTTTAGGTTGTGGCGGGCCGAATTTAGGGGTTGGAGGGCCGCACGTGGCCCGCGGGCCGGGGTTGCCCATGCCTGGCTTTAAGGTTTCTTCTGGTATACGGCAAATTCTTGCTTGGACAAATTCCTTCAGACCTCGTCAGATATTATATGGCCGCCAAGCTATAATATGGAAAGCAGACGATTAAGAGTACAGCGAGAGTAATTTTCCTTTAAATATATTTTATTTATGACTATTTTTCAACATGGTGTGATACTGACTGTCGTGGAGCTGGCTCCTGCATTAATTGCTTCCGACCAAGCCCTAAAAGTAGTACTAGGTTAAAGGTCAAAAATTAAAGCAGTTGTATTATTAATGCTGTTGTGGGAGCTCACTGCCTCCCAAGGACGAGTTTTTTTTGTTTTTTTTTTACCAGTAATTTACCCTTTACTTCCCTAGAATTTCAGAAGAAATGTGACATAGACGGCCATGACACTTGACCTTATTTTAAACGAGGTTATTTAGAGCAGCATAACTCAGTCAGATAGAAAGAATCTGCCGACCGCATGCTTAGCCGCAACAGCACGTCTTGACAGTTTCCATGCAGTGCACAACAAAAACGTGACACACGCATCATTAATTATTAAAAAGAAAAGGAAAAAAAAAAACACTAAATAATAAGTCGACTTAGTGCTGTGTTCCTTTTAGTCTTCTGTACAGCCGTACCAGCTGAGAAGACTATTGCAACGACTTTGTCCGTCAGTCGCGTTTTTCAACTTCGCAACGGCACCATCTATTGACCACCACGGGTATACAACGTCAGATTCAGTATCACAAGTTAGTTAAATAACACGGCAGATTAGACCATCATTACTTCCTTTCAGCTAATCGCTAATCCAAATCTCCGTTAGCTGCTACTTACGAAACTAAAGCTGCAGGTAAAAATTAGGCCTAAAAGCTGACATTTATGTTAAAATGTAAAATAAGCTTAAAAGCTAGCACATTTTTAAACGGCAATTCTGGTGG
Organism: Lithobius niger; assembly: GCA_023313725.1. Classification (NCBI taxonomy): domain Eukaryota; kingdom Metazoa; phylum Arthropoda; class Chilopoda; order Lithobiomorpha; family Lithobiidae; genus Lithobius; species Lithobius niger. Next base: position 28,203 of record JAHWFP010091057.1, read on the forward strand.
TTACTGCTTTTAGACTAGAGATAGCTGTTGCAATACGTGATATAGGTGTGTGTGCCTCACCACTGGTAGTTGCGAAACTGTACAGAAGATCGGTTGCGACTATAGGTAGTCGCTGTAGCCGCTTGTTGATATACGTGACCCGTGGTGGCGATTTCGTTCTGGTCGACTTGGGGGCAAATCCATATACCTCCATTCTTTCTCTGCAAACTGGTAATAGAATTGTTCTACGTCTCATCAGCATAGTTCCCCTATACGACCGCAAAAAGAATGTAACTGTTGTCTTATACTTATAGGACATTTTTAGAAATGGTCTTTCAGTTTTAAACTCGCGTTTGCTCTTTTTAAAAGATCAACAGGAAAAATTTACTCTCACAAAATTTCCAGTATTGTAAGTTACACTTAACACATTGTAAACCTATCTATCAAAACGTCATTTCGAAGCTTTTTCAAAATAATTTTATACAATAACAACACTGCTTGGCTCAACCAAGATTCATTCCTGGAAATTGTTAACCGGCAAGAAAAATAGGGTTGTTTGCGTTTTGCAACGCATTTATCTATAGAGCTCTAGGCAGCGGTGTGGCGTGAAAATATTTCGAAGGCGGGAAGACGCAACCTAGCTAAAAGTCTAGGGGATCAGGGGCCCTCAGCTATAGGTTTGGTGCGCCAGGAGCTCTTTAGTGACCTTAGCTGACCTCAACAACAACAACAATGTGTTGTGTCAATTTTGGTGGCGTTTTTAGTGGTGCAGTTAAAAAAAATAAGTTATCTTATATATTTGGTCAACTAACTTAATTAAAAACAAAAACGTCAAGTGTGCCGTAAAAAATGGGTTATATGATTGAATATTCACTTGTTAAAATGTACACGGATAAAAAGTGATAATTTTTAATTGAAATAATCAAATGTACAATTGAGAAAATTGCATCTGTTTAAGTGCTGTTGTGCTTTACGTTTTAAATATATGATTCGTAAAGCACAACAACACTTAAACAGATGCAATTTTCTCTATATATATATACAGTTGATTATTTCAATTAAAAATCATCAATTTTTATCCGTGTACATTTTAAAAAGTGAAAATTCAATCATACAACCCCTTTTTTTACGGCACACTTGACGTTTTTGTTTGTAATCCGTGTACCTTTTTTACGGCTATGGCGTCGCGCTACAAAGGTTTATGCATGCAGTCGATTGTTGCTGGCCACTTTGTAACAATTCAAGTCAGCTCTGAAAGCCTGCATCTGCGAAATAAATACACAATTCTATCGTTTTTAGCTGCCAATTTCAAGAGGCCTCGAAATTAACAACGCAGCTTAGTTTGGTTTAAAAATATATGCGTTTAGCTGAAAAACTGATTCTTTCGAACATGTTTATTAGGAGCCGTGGTCCAAAGCCGTACACCCCTGCAAAGACATAACAAAGACATAACATGTGCACGATGAATGAATCTGGAGTTTGCCGAGTAGCATTGTTCCCTAAATACAATAGTTAAGAACAATGTAAAACAATCAAAATGATCGTTTAGGGTCCCGTAACTCCGGAATGGATCGACCAATCGAAAAAATGGTCCATATAAGGTTGAAGCCCAGGGAAATTTCTGGCTCAGATCACTTTCAGATTTTAGGTAGGTGCAGTAGTTTTTTCTGAAACCGTGTCATCCTACATGTATCATTTGATACTGTTTCTCGATCTCAATGCAAATCTTTCTCGAAAACAGAGTTCGAGCCAGAAGAAAACATTCCTCTCCCCTTCTTACTTGGGCGGTGATACAAATTTGCGAGGGGTAAAAGGGTGGGCCCATCAATGGTTCGACACATCACGACCCAGTTTTTTTGTTGTTTTTTTTGTTGTTTTTGTTTTTGCCAGTCCTAATTGACATATTTCACAACATGGGCTCTGGACCCTTGGGTAAAGGTTCCCTCGTGACCTTTGACTACGTCAGTCCTACTCTGTCTCCCTGTATGTCTGTTGATCACTACTGCAGTTACAGCCAAAAGCATGAACCGATTCGAATAAAATTTGGTTGTATTCCTTGAAATAAGGCTGAATGAATTTAGTTACTTTGTAACTAGTTTTCATCATTATTTTTCGTATATAGGCGTAATATCAAAACAATGGCGAAATAGTTAATTTTGTATAAGCAGTACAGAATCTGCCGTATGGTAAGTGAAGGCAGGTTAATTTGGATCTCTTCCATACTCCAAACGCACATTTCTATATAGTAACGAACATTCCAATGATTGTTATAAATAACCTTTATACATGAAAAAAAAATTAAGCAGTAAAGCTTAACAAAAACTGGCCACATGAAATTGCAGTGTTATATTCAATGTGGACTTTGTAACAATTTTCGTATGATTATTTTAACTTTTGTTAATACACCTAAGAAGTGTAAATAAATTTAAAGTAGTCAACCTCACGTACCCTCAGCGCAATACGATTTCGCCTACCTCCCTCCCCCCCCTACCTCCAAATTAACTGCTGAATTTACTTAAAATGTGGTGTTCGGAGATTTAAAAATGTAAAAGCCTGATGAACAAGAACAAGGGGGACGGAAAACTCTGAAATAACGAAGTTTTCAGTTTTTTTTTAACAAAACCAATATCAGCGTTCGATGAAAACTTATCTGGTCAGTGATTGCATCGTCGCACACAAGATTCTGGCTCATTTGCCGTATAGCAAGCAGTACTAGCAAAAGTTATGAGACAATTTTTTTAATATAATGTGCAATATAGTAGATATTGTTCAGTACACCACGCATTCAGATGTTTTAGTAGTGTCCTGTTGGTATGTCTGCCGTTCCAACTGCATACGTCAATTGCAGATTTTTTTTTTATTCTATCATATGACACGTCGAATTACTAGTGCAGTGTCATTGTTAGTTTTCTGCTTTGGGGGCTTTAAAAGAGTGCCCGGTTTCGATAAACAGAGTTTAAGCTCACACGAAAATAAAAAGCATATAGCCTTGAATAAGCTCCGAGGCGGTCTTTAAAATTACATGTTCAAGGTGCCATCGTTTGACAGTGATTGATCTCGGCAAGGAATTACATAAACCAACGCTGCCAAGGTTCCCAGTTGCTTGCGAGGATAATTAGGTAGGAGCGTACCGACACGAGCCACGGCTGTTTACCGTGACGTCATCACGAGTTAGCCACTGACGAACGAGAACAGTGGATCTTTGGCCGTCGGAGTGGACTAGCCCAGTCACGTGATACGTGTGTCACGGCAAACAGCCTTGGCGCGTGGCGCGTGGCCTTATAGCTGCACTTTGAAGGATTTGGGCGCGATTTCCTCGTTTTCCGGCACATTAGGAATGCAGGTGTCGTTGTAACGTAAGCAATCATCGTACTGTTTCCCTCCTGGCACGTGTGACTGACGGCGATAAGTACTTTCAATCCAGACGTAGTCTGGGTCGAGTGCAGCACTGGCAGTTAGATTCTTGACATAACAAGGTGATATTTCCGCAAAGTACAACGGCAAAAAAGGTTTTAAAAATATGACATCTCACCATAGCAACGGAAATAACACTTTTAAGGTAAGACTTTTGTACACAAAACAATAATGGATGAAGATTTTTCCCATAGGTTCTGACGTTTATGAATGAAACCAGTAGCATGCACAGAGCCCCCTGGGGAGGCAGGGGCAACTTGTAGTTAAATAATAGTAATTTTTTTTCTGGGGAGCTTTTTTTTTCCCGTTGGTCTTCTTATCCTTTTCTGCCCCTTTCTTAGCTTTTTTACCCCCACCTGGCCACCGCACCAGCAAGTGTCAGTACAAAAACGCCAATTTACAAAAAGGCCATTTTGCGAAAGGTACTCCCCCCCTGCCCCCTCCCCCATCCTGTCCGGTGGACACCAGGGGGCGAAACATCCCGGGAAAAGAGTGGGGAAAAATGAAATAATTTTTTTCCCTTAACCCCCATCCCCCCCCCCCCCCCCCTTATTGCCAACAAATTTGATTCTAACGTCTTGATCACAAGTTATGAGTAGCGCACCCAAGAATTTTTTAAGATCGGTGGGGGGGGGGGGAAGCATTAAGCCCCTCAGCGCCTTCTATGTAAATCTGCTTAGTGTCAGCAGTTTTGTGCCTTAGAACGTATAAAAAGCATTTTTGGGAATTTTTTCAGTTGCAAAACATACCTCATTTGTCACATTTTTTCAAATTTTCCTCTTCGGTTCGGGCAATCGAATAGTTACTGTTAGGCTGGGGGAGGGGGGTTTACTTATTGGCATAATTTCCATCTTAACGACGCCTAAAAAAAATATTTTTATAATTTAAACCATTGGTTTTTGATAACGATTTATGAAGATAAAATCTGTTCAATTGATGTAAGTTTTACACACCGAAAATTTGTAAGTAACGATTTATTTATTCATACCTGTACCAATGTGAAGCAAGTTTCAGAAAGTAAGTATTTTGGACTTGTGGGTGATAATTTTTGGAAACATGATCATCATATTAAACTTCCGATCACTAAACTTACAAAAATGATTCCATTCGTCAAAAAATTAAATCTTTATTGGTTGGAGCGGAGCTCCGTTTACGAATACACTCAAATGTGACCTTTGTGACCGCATCACGAAATAAGAGCGGCATCAATTAAAACCAGATTTTGGACATTGATAGCGGCACACCTAGAGATGGTTTGTAAAAAAAAAATCGGAATCGGGCATGTCGTTGAGATAATGAAGGTTGGAAAAAATGACCAAAAGCTAAGAGCCATGATGCCAAACAACAATGAGGTCATAGTTTGTTTATGACGTCTTAGTTTTTCATGCAAAGTTTATTTTACCAGGTCAAAGTTTCTTTCTTTCTGATTACATTTTCTGATCAAACAATGACGTCATGAGTAGCTTTCAGATAATTGGTATTAAACCAAATTGATGATATTTTTACTTCTCGTCGAACAATTTTGATGTTTGAATACACCATTTTGAAGGTTTTTTCACCAGCTTTCTTATGGTCCTAACCCTAAGCTGCTATCTCTTATTGTTTACAAAATGCAATGCAAAATGTTATTTTTGCTGGGGGTTTCATGTCTCAAAATGATTTTAGCATATGCAATATTATTTTAAACTAATATGATTTTAATAATTATGTCTCTAGCTAAGTAGCTATAGCTAGCTACCCTAGCGGCCTTTCCTTGGTTGAATAATATAACTACTTTCGAAGGCCGAACCATTTTGGAAACTTGGCGGCTTCGTTATACCAGTTTTGGTTGTCACATGCTCATTTCACGGGATGTTTGAGCATTCTGAATACGAAAATAAATGTTTGGAAGACGATAGCGGGAAACCCAGCTAAACAGCAAAGAAAGCGGAGCCTGCTCCATTATGTCGACAGTGGACGTGATGGTTTCTTGATTTGTTGGCTTGTTTGTTTGTTGGTTTTAATTGATGCATCACGCAATAACGACTACATAAATTAAAACCTGATCTTGCGCATTGACAGCGGTACACCCAGAGGTGGTTTGTAAAAATTTAAATAGGACCTGTTGTTGAGAAATAACGCCATCCACCGTTACGAAAGCAAATGGACAAAGAAATACGATGCGAAGAGCAACTGAAAAGATGAGGCACAACGCAGAGTCCAATGCACTCTCAAACAACTGTCTGTGCCCTGTGGCCAGTGTAACGTTCGTTTGTTTGTTTGTTGGTTTGTTGGTTTGTTTGTTGATTTGTTGGTGTGTTCGTTTGTTTGTTTGTTTGTCTGTAGGTTTGCTTGTTTGTTGATTTGTTGGTACGTTTGTTTGTTTGTTTGTTTGTTGGCATGTTCGTTTGTTTGTTTGTCTGTTGGTTTGTTAGTTGGTTTGTTTATTTTTTGTTTGTTGATTTGTTTTTTGTTTGTTTGTTTGTTGATCTGTTTGTTGATTTGTTGGTATGTACGTTTGTTTGTTTGTTTGTTTGTTGGTTTGTTTGTTGATTTGTTGATTTGTTGGTTTTTTTGTTTGGTGGTTCGTTGGTTTGTTTGTTGGTTCGTCGGTTTATTTGTTGGCTGGTTTGTTGGTTGGAACAGACGAATCATCTTTGATTCATTGATAACCAGTCATCTTAGATATGCTGTTGAAGTGTATGGTTTGGCATCTTTTATTCTTATTGGCAGGCTACAAAAGGTACAAAATAAAATTTTAAAGATCCTTTTTAGGAAACCTAACCAATATAAATCTACAAGAGACTTTATTGTTATACAAAGAAATTACTTTGGAACGATTTCAAACTTATTGATGAATTTAAAATGAGTTTCCTTCGCGATAAAATGTTAAGGTTCAAGATTCCACCGATTAAAAATAATTATGGCTCAAAAAATAAAGGTTATTACATTCCAACAATTTTCAATTTAATACCATCAAAATTGCTCGATTTAACTAATATTACACTTTAGTCGAACAAAAAAAAAAAAAAAAAACAAGGATGCCCTAACACTGCATTAGTAATTCGACGTGTCGTATGGTAGAATAAAAAAAAATCTGCAATTGACGTATGCAGTTGGAACGGCAGATATACCAACAGGACACTAATAAAAAATCTAAATGCGTGGTGTACTGAACAATATCTACTGTATTGCACATTACATAAAAAAAAATTGTCTCGTATACGGCAAATGAGCCACAATCTTGTGTGCGACGATGCAATCACTAACCGAAGTTTTCATCGAATGCTGATATTGGTTTTGTTAAAAAAACAAAAATCTGAAAACTTCGTTGTTTTACAGTTTCCCGTCCCCTTTGTTCTTGTTCATCAGTTTTTTTACATTTTAATTCTTCGAACACCATATTTTCAGTAAATTCAGCAGTTAATTTGGAGGTGGGGGGGGGGGGAGCGGGGAGAAGGAGAAATCGTATTGCGCTGAAGGCACGTGAGGTAGACTGCTTTAAATTCATTTACATTTTTTACGTGTATTAACAAAAGTTAAAATAATCACACGAAAATTGTGACAAAGTTCACATTGAATGTAACACTGCAATTTCATGTGGCTTTACTACTTAATTTTTTGGTAATTTTGCTAGTTTTGCGGTCCACTTAATATATAACACTCATTGGAATGTTTGTACTATATACTAGAAATGTGTGTATGTAGTAAGGGGAAGAGATCCAAATTAACCTGCCTTCACTTACCATACGGCAGCGTAGTGGAAGAATCTGGACTGCTCATACAAAATTAATTATTTCGTCATTGTTTTGATATTACGCCTATATACGAAAAACTAATGATGAAAACTAATTACAGAATAAGTAAATTCACTCAGCTTTATTTCAAGGAATACATACACCAAATTTCATTCTAATCGGTCATGATTTTGGCCGTAACTGCGGCAGTTATCAACAGACGGACATGGAGACAGAGTAGGACTGAAGTGGTCAAAGGTCACGAGGGAACCTTTACACAAGGGTCCAGAGCCCTATGTCTATAGCCACCTCGATGTCTATACGTATAGCCTCTAACCGACCGCAATATGAGCTGACTTGCCAAAATTCGTAGCTACACACATTTGTCAGCGGAAATTTTTCGTTTGAGCGCACACCTTTACGATGACGTCTGGCTGACGTCATCCATTGGTCGTGTACTATCGGACGAAGGTTTTTTGCTGAGACACCTTGTTAGAGGTTAGCCATCCGTTTTCTTGAGATTTCTTATTCTGTAGAGCATAATACCTTTTGTCTTTGCACACTGCAACTCTCCCACCCACATACTTGAATTTCGTCGGATCAGAATTGAACAAATGTGTCTGGTTTTTGAGGAGATGTAGCTGAACCAAATTGCCTGCACCCGTTTTTTGGGCAACCAACATCAATTCGACGTGTGACACTTCGAATTAAAAAAGAGTGAGGGCTAATTGACAACCGAGTGACTACTGAGATTATTTATTTTACCATTCTGCATTGTTTAATTTTTATGTGTATTATTTCTTTATCGTGATTCTAAAATTATAACCTAATGTATAACCACACATTGGACTTTAGACCTTCAGCAGCACTCTCTGAATAATGTTTATAATATACAACATATATAACTGTAAAACAGTCACGTGTTGACTAATTCGAGGTAGTTAGGCTATGTTAGACATAAAAAGAAAAATGTATGGCCTCTGGGGTCAGCCAGAATGATTTGAATTTAGAATCATTATTCTGCCCTAAAATGGCGGGGGGGGGGGGGAAGCATATAATATTTTTTTTACGTGGACAAACCGGATTCCAAGCATCACTAAGGATCTCTGGTGTTAACCGGATCACACAACCATCGGTGTAACACCGACGTATGAAACACCATCGTATGAAACACCAGTGTATGAATACCAGCATATGAAACTGTCTGATGGTATCATGCACATCTAGGATTTGTGTAATCCTAAAGCGTATGATGGAAGCATTTATGAGGTCAGAGATCTGTAGTGACTGACTCTTGGGAACTGGAATGTCCGTGTAAGACAACTATTTGCTGGATGGGTGGGGGGGGGGGGGCGGAAATGCTAGACCCATTAGTCCCTTGGAAGTTCCAAACCATCCAACCCAAAAGCTACCGTGGAAAGTGTGTCAGCATGTGCTGTTTTTTTCGTCCGTTGTATTATTTTTTATACTTATTTCATTCATTTCAGTCTGGAGACCAATTTTCCGTTCTTCAGCCACGGGGAGAAATCCAGGACTTTTATGAACTTCGTGGACGCTGTATAGCTGAAGGCAAGCTGTTCGAGGACCCTAAATTTCCCCCTAAAGACCATTCTGTTTACTTCAGCAAACCAACTTCACCCCCATTGGTGTGGAAGAGACCTCACGTAAGTGCAAAAAGTTTGTTTTTATTTCCCAATGCATTACGAATTTATAGGAATGTTTTAAATGAATATTCGTGAAATGATGTCAAACTACCGGTGGGAAATAAAAACGCCTAAAGGAAGAAAAAAAAACGCAACATCAGGTGGCAACGTTTACTAACTCCGTTATAGCATAGCTTCCTGTATAAACCTCCCAGCGCCATTTTCTCGATCCTCCACATCAAGTACGGCCCCAAAGGTCTGTTTACTTACCGTTGCTCTTTCTCTTGCTAAAAATCCGTTTTAAAGGGTAATTACATCCATTTTGACATGCACGTGGTAATTTTGGACCACTTCAACAATAACTAAACACAAGAATTGCGGTAAGAATACGTTACGTACGTCCGATACAACAATATAATTACTGCAACACCAAAACACGAGACGGGGCCGCCATTGTTTTGCTGGAACGCGCAGAAATTAATGCCGACAGATGGTAGCCATCGATTTCGACACGCAGCCGAATGAGATAGCTCTATTGGGTGTGAGAGCTCAAGCGACCGACGGCCTTACCTGGCCGACAGTTGTAGTGGCCAGTTAAGGCCATCGGTCGCTTGAGCTCTCACACCCAATAGAGCTATCTCATTCGGCTGCGTGTCGAAATCGATGGCTACCATCTGTCGGCATTAATTTCTGCGCGTTCCAGCAAAACAATGGCCGGCCCCGTCTCGTGTTTTGGTGTTGCAGTAATTATATTGTTGTATCGGACGTACGTAACGTATTCTTACCGCAATTCTTGTGTTTAGTTATTGTTTAAGTGGTCCAAAAGTAACACGTGCATGTCAAAATGGATGTAATTGCCCTTTAAAATGTGGCGTCTAGGACATTTTCTGTTGAATACTATTAACTATATTTAAGAACGATCCGTTCCTATATGATCCTTTGCGCGCCTACAATAACCTTGAAGTTTTATCTGTGTGTGCGCAGTACTAATTTTAATCGTTTGTTAATAATTACTATGAGATCAAAATTCTAAAAGGCTAATGCAGTAAAAATTAAAATTAATTATTCCAAAAGATCGCCGAAGCAAAATTATAAAACACTAGTCTAGAAAATTATAAATTGTGATTTTAAAATACGAGAATCATTCCGGTTTGTGACGACACAACTAATGCGTTCACGCTGGCTTGTCTATTAGGCCGCAATGACAACTAAGATAGTAGCGACGTTTTTCGTTGCGAGGAACGAAACTACTGCCTCAGTTGACTTTGACTATGGTAAATGCGCGGATGCGATCGGCGCGTAGCTGTTATAAGGCAGACGAAAGGTTATAAGGCACAAATTCGACGCATCGTCCAGCTAGCCGCCGATTCGAGTTACTAAGTTTATATGGTTTTTTCTATTTTTATTTTCTAGGAACTATGTGACTCACCATGTCTGTTCGAAAAAGGTTTCAGTAGATTTGATGTTTGTCAGGGAGAATTAGGTAAGAACGTTTCTACCGTGTGCTAAAGAAACAGAAATTAGTTGTAAATACTAGTAGTAAACGAAAAAACACAACGGAGCCAACGTTGTGAACAGCTGAGAATTCGTTGTAATTGCTGCTAATTTGTCATTCTTAGCTGTTCACATTATTGGCTGCATTGTTTTTCTTCATTTATGTGGCATGATGGCTTAGGATGCTGCGAGTTTTGCCTGGTCATCCTGTATAACCAGGAATTACTAAATTCAACCAGCCTAGTTTGCTCGGAATACTTTTCCTCCTTTGTAATTTTGTTACTGGCACAAAATTACAACGGAGAAAAGTATTTGTTGTGACATTCTGTGGGAAATTTGGAAGTATGACTGTAGCTCTACTCCAGATCTTGTTATATTCTTGATCCAAGATGGAATACGCTTGCGAGTATAGTCTCGTTTGTTACCACAACTGCTGAAAAATATGCTTAAACTTGCTAATGATGATGAGTCCATTTCCAAGAATCCAACGACAAGTTCACGAACGTTTGTGTAATAGCGTACCTCAGAAATCGAATGCATTTTACATGCCCGGAAGCAAAGCAATGTCACGACCCATCAACAGTAACATACAACATGGGAGAAACGACGCTACAACAACAATGAATTAAATCAACAAACAGTAAAAAACAAAAATCTAAAAAAGTCGTAACAGAAATACAAAAGCATGTTCTAAGAACAAAAGTAAATAGCAAAGCAGCGCGGTGTGGGGTTGAAGCACTATTCGATTTTCCTAACTACACCGATGGCTACAGTTGGGCTTCCAAAGCCGTGCATCCCTGGATTCTATTCCTAAGTACAAGTTGTACCGCTGCCACCATCACGTCCTGAAGAAGGAAGAGTAGATTTGTCACATAGTTAAAACGATTAAATGGCAAAGCAAAGGAAAAACTTTCACAATAAATCTACAGTTCGTACTTCACGTGGAAAGTAAACGGAAGCCAACTCCAATGGCACAGTTCTCTTTTGTTCTTAATGTCTCCATCTAGAGATTGCAAGTATTCTACGCCTGCTTTAGCTATGCGCTAACTACACTGCCTGCGTGCCTACGCCTGCTCCGAACTATGCACTAACCACGCAGCCAGAAGTTTGCGCATGCTCCTAGTATGCAGTGCACGAAACTGGCTGTAACTATATATCTTATCTGCAAAAAGTGCTGAAACTTCTCTATCTTATCTTACCTAGTACGCAGTAACTGTTAGAAGAGCATCCTGTCCTTAGACGCCGTATAGGTTGTCTTTTCCGAACCTTTACAGTGGAATACGTAGCAATTTTTACGACGATTCTGAAGCTGTAGAGAAAACGTCATACCATGCTTCCATAACGCCCGAAAAGTATAGTAAGCCTACTGACCCTACCCAGTTTAGTGTGAGAGACAAGCAACAGTTGAGACCAACATACCTCCCCACAGTAACTGGACCTTTGACAGAGTGAGACAGCAAAGAATAAAGACAAACTAAAGCCAGTTCTTTTTTCTTCCTTTTTTTTTCTTTTATACTAAGGCCTTCTCCATTCTGTACCATGTATGGAGGAAAGCGATAACTGGTTGCCGACCACGGATCTCCTTGGGCTAAATTGTTACCTACCAGATCAAGGAGCTAATTAGAGACGTAAACTCATCTTGCTCAGCCTTAACTACATACATCTATTAGCATGATCCTCATGACATCTTATTTAGAGGCCTGTCGGAGGAAACCACGCTCTGACTACGCATGCTAGGATTTAACCCTGAGAGAAATGACTTTTCATTCTCTAATGTAATTCCAGGGTGAATGTCCAACAGCAAGTGGACCTGGCTAGAGCAGCGACTGCAGTGAATGTAATGTTGTAGTGAAACAGTAGCACAGTAACTACAAGAACTTACTGATAACTCTGCTGGTATGTTCCCGTGAATGCACAAAGGTATTTCGCGACACTAAACTGCAGGAAAATGAGACTACGTCTGCACAGAATCACATCAAAACGCAAAATGTAGGTTTAACGTTCAAAATTTGGTTTAAATTATTCCACCGGGTTTTCTTTTTAGTCGTCCACGTCGATGTGATGCATCATCCTCTGGAATTCGTACAACTTCTGGTGATGATCATTGTTGACTGAGCCTCCAGCAACATGTTACCATCCTGATTCCTATAGTTTTGACAAATGTTCTCTACTCCTTATAGAACATATACTTCGGCTTGCCCATATCTTCTCAACTATGCTGGGACTGCTGGTAATGTTTTAGTGTCCCCCAGTTGTATGGTGCCAAACCTGTCATGTGCGGAGATATTATATGTGGGCCTCCTTTGATGTCCCCCTCTAATTTCATTTCACATCATACTACTCCCGGGGTGTTCGCCGCTAATGTCCGATATGATCTCCTCACTTAACCTCTCAAGTCTTCTTTTGTACTGTGAACTGTTGAATGTAAATGTCATCGGTAGTACTGCTTCTCTTTGACAGAAGGTTTAGTAATTCTAACTTGGCTGACTGATCACATTCCTTGTTTGTAGTATTTGCAAATTGCTCGGACAATACAGCAATAAGAGAATGATTTACCACACCAATGTCATGGTCATGTTCGAGTTTATCGATGGATTACTAGCTGTTTAACGTGGACCAGGTCCTTTTGTAGATTTGCAATTGTCACCTCCAAATTAGTAATGGCAGATTTGTGTTTGGCGCATACGGTATCATCCATTTTGGTCTGTTCTTCATATTTTCGTTGCGTGGTAGAATCGTCAGTCAACTCAGATATAGAAAGGCTGTCTGTCAGTGGATGAAGTTAGTGGAATATATGGTGTAAAGTTCACTGGATGATACTGAGGTGGAATCGAGTCAGAGGCCGCAATAGGTATTGTAGCATTACTGCTCATTTCGTTCGCACAGGCTTAGTTTGCCTTTTATCCTGTTCCATTTTTTACTCGATTTTTTCAGTCAAACATTTCTGTAACTTTTAGGTTTTACTTTTGGGTTTTCGTACCGCAACGACGGTTGATTTTTTATCCTTTATCGGATTTTGGTATAGTATGTTGCTTGAAATGCTTCATGCTGTAGTCACCACCTTCCATAGCTTATTATTCGTATCGCTATTAAAGGTACATTCCTTCCAGTTGGCTTTTCTGTATGGCTCAGTTTTGCAACATTACGTCAGACGCATCTAAATATTACAAAGGTATTATTTTCCTAGTTTTTCCCCTTGTGAGAAACGCTGCTACATTCACTCTGACCCATGTAAATGTTGCAAAAGCTATTTCGCGCAGGATGCTTGAATATAGTGAGAAGGTACTATGTCCTTTTAACTAACAAAAAAAAGCCTAGCACCAGTCTCGAGTCTGGGTTATTACACATTGTATTATCCAATACAAATTCAAAAATGGGTTCTACCTTAGACAGTTCTTAAACACATATTACATATGGCAATAACTCTGGTGCACAACAGTCGAGAAGCCCATTTAAAATGACCACATGGTATTGACACAGCACATAAACTAACCCATACGTGTCCTACTTACACGTGGAAATGTCCAGAGTAGCAGAGCAGTTTTGGTACGTCCTGGCTTCATTTTTAGTGTAGATCCGTACTGCTGGCTCCAGTAGTGTAGACATTGTACTGCTGGTTGCTACTCATTACGCATAGTCGGAAAAACTTATTTCAGCATCTTAAAGGGAATAAAAAATAAAGAGAATAAAAATACGATGTGGGATCCATATTTGCGCTATTCTTAACGGATTAGAATAAATTTGCTAAAAAATGTGCATACAAGCACTTATGTTCGGTTTCCGGGAAGTTTTTCAGCCAAACCATAGCTTATTTTTTCGTGGGATGTACTGCCTTCTATGGTTAATTGTGTTTAATTTTACATATAGAAACAGTAAATCGAGTAGACAAAAGCTGAGATTGTACATTCATGGCGGTGTAATAAAACTGGTGACATCATTTGTGACCTATTTTCCTGGTGACAGCCCAACATTTTCTGAACCTACTATGAACCCTATACAGTCTATAACACGCACCAATTTTTTTTAGGATACGCCATTTTGTGCACAGGATCCCCTCAAAGTTTTAGACTAATATTTAAAGCTCGCTTTTTTGTAGGGTGAATTACTGAATATATCAGATATCGAAATTGGAATAAGAATTATTATTATTATTATTAAGAATTTATAGGATTGGGGAGGAGAATTTGTGACCGAGACCCTTCTGAAACGTCTTAGTTCCTATTAGTTCCGTCTAAGTTTATAGAGGGCGCCATGAATTTTATATAGGAATTGCTACTCAGTTTTCAGCCTAAAATTAAACTAAACTAAACGAAACTAGCTTGTATTTAATTATTATTTAGTTTAGCTTAGTTGTAATTTAGTTTGCTTTAGATTTGGGCTGAAAAATGAGCAAAAATTACCAGATGGAATGCGTGGCGCCCTCTGAAAACTCGGACGGAACTAATAGGAACGAATGTAACACGTTTCGATAGGGACTTTTTAGAGTTACAAATTCTCCTCTCCAACCCTATAAAAGATGCTGTTAGGCTGCGCACCCCGACTGATACAACGGGAGCCTGTATAAATACTAGGATTATTAGTTGTAACCAGGTTTACCTAATTCTGATAGTTTACCATACTGGCCTACTGGATTTGCGAGATCATTCACCTCACCATCACATTTTGTCAGAGTTTAGTTATTTATTGGGCCAACGGTTGTCATTTTTTAATAAATTTTGACAAATGTAAAGTTTTTATTTATATTTTGTAAAAATTGTAAAACATATAGGAAGGAGTGTAACGACGGGTTGGATACAGGCCACGGATCACTTCATAATTTCACATAAACTCTTCACGGACTGGAAAGCCTGTTCAATAAAACTCTTCCAAGATCAACTTCTTGGTCGTGTTATTGCCCA
>JAHWFP010091057.1:65065-100382 GCA_023313725.1 Lithobius niger
ATCGCTCATGGGTTGCTGCACACAGGTAAAGCTCCTGCCAATTTGTTTAAAATCATGCTAAAAGCGTATGAACGTTCATAGCTCACGGGTTGCTGCACACAGGTAAAGCTCCTACCAATTTGTTCAAAATCATGCTAAAAGCGCATGAACGTTCATCGCTCATGGGATGCTGTACACAGGTAAAGCTCCTGCCAATTTGTTCAAAATCATGCTAAAAGCGTATGAACGTTCATCGCTCATGGGATGCTGCACACAGGTAAAGCTCCTGCTAATTTGTTCAAAATCATGCTAAAGCGTATGAACGTTCATTGCTCATGGCATGCTGCACACAGGTAGGGTGTTGCAAAAAATGATTTAGTTTTACCTTTCATAGCGACCACAACTCTGTGTTTATGACCTCTTTCATTAAAAACTATAAATCCACAGAAACGAAACGCGAGTAATATAATTCGAGGATATATTACTCGCGTCACAGCGATACTCGTTACGCGTCTTTTGGTCTTGCGTCACTCAGCAAAGGCAGTTATAACTAATCTCGTTGGAATGAGAATTTTTCACACTGCTTCAGACTTTCAGAACGGTAAAAATAAAATTTAAAAAAGTGGCGTCGACGTTATCTATGGAAACTTCGTCGCGATTATAGATAACTTGTCTTGTCTCGAAAAGTTTCAGGGATGTAATCTCCAACCCAGACATTATAAATTCTTCTCGATATTACACATCTTAAGTACAGTCGTATCATAGATTAAAAATCGCACCTTATTTCTTTCAATCATACATGGGACCCTGGCAGTACTTGATAAAACTTTGCCTTGGTAATTATTTGGAAACCTTACTTTTCACACTATGGACTTAATTCACCTACCTGTCGACGTTCTGGCTTAGAAAATCATAACGAAAACTTAACCAAACGCTTATTTATTTTTGAAAGAAATTATTAAGACATGTTAAAACGCTACTCACAGCCATAGTGAGGCCGATGCCATACTGCGAGATGAGAGCGTAACAAGAAAACCTGATTTCGACCAGAACATTAGTAAACGGAAATTATCTCTGACCGAACAAGTTTTTTGGTTGCGGTTTCTGATGTTATATTTTTAGCCGCAGCAAGCGAGGCACGTAATCTGGGGAAAAAAATAACATATAACATCAGAAACTGCAACTAAACATGTTTTCTGGCAAGAGATAATTTCCGTTTACTATCGTTTTGGTCGAAATCAGGTTTTCTTGTTACGCTCTCATCTTGCAGTGCGGCGTCGGCCTCACTGTGGATGTGAATAGCGTTTTAACATGTTTTAATAATTCTTTATTAAATAAATAAGCGTTTGCTCAGGTTTTTGTTACGATTTTCTGAACTTTAACGACGAAAGGATACGACAAGTAGGTGAATTAAAGGCCGGTTGCCACCAAATTAGCGCTGCAACATCTAGGCCTATCGAGTTCTGTCTCGCAGGAAGCAAAGGAATGCACAAAGCAAAACTTTTAAACGCAACAAACAAGCCACGTGATTCCTTATTTATTTAGTAAAAATTTGATGCGCTCTCGTGCACCTGAAAACAATCTGTAAAGATTACGATATTAGTGTCACTAGATGGCGCCAGTGGTTTTCTTTATATTTTTTCCGTGGCGCCATCTAGTGATATCAGTATCGTTAATCTTTATAGCTTGTTTCCAGTTGCACGAGGACGTACCAAATTTTTACTCAATAATTAAGGAGTCACGTGGCTTGTTTGTTGCGTTTAAAAGTGTTGCTTTGTGCATTCCTTTGCTTCCTGCGAGACAGAACTCGCTAGGCCTAGATGCATGCTGCAATGCTAATTTGGTGGCAACCAGCCTTTAAGTCGATAGCGTGAAAAGTAAGGTTTCCAAATAATTACCAAGGCAAAGCATTATCAGAGGTATTAGTATCCGTAACTACCGCCGGGGCCCCATGTAGGTTTGGAAATGTAGGATGCTATTTCTAGTTAATCTCTATAATCTATGATAATACCTAACGACTGTACTTAAGATGTGTAATATCGAGAAGAATTTATAATATCCGGTTTGGAGAGCATATCCCTTAAACCTTTCAACACGAGACAAGTTATCTACAGGCGCGATAAAATTCCAATGGGTAACGTCAACTCCATTTTTTAAAGTTTTATTCATCGACCGCCAGTCTGTCTATCCCTTACAATACGTCCACTTTATAGTGGCTGCAAAAAGATATTCTGTTTCAATCTTCCCACCAAATTAACAAATCCTCCCACGCAAAATGAGAAGTTGACGCCATTTGTCCTTGTGTAAATTATTGGTTGTCTTGACACACTAGACGCACATAGACTAAAAAAAGCCGTTTATCAAATCTTATTAAAACACGTGATAAAAGAGTGAGTTACGTGTTGTCACTTTTACGGCAGATTCATCAGACCCTCTACCGTACTAGCACATTAGTTTTTGATAGGCCTACAGGTTCATTTGTCCGTTTAAAATATAATCAATTTATCACTAAACACAAACTAAAAAAAAATGTGTGCTCTTCACTTTGTTATAAAAAAATTGTTATTCCTTCCCCATTTTTTTTTCTTGGTTTGTGTTTGATCATATTTCATAAATTGATTATATTTGTAAATATGCAAATGAACCTAACGTGCTTGGATTTGGATGGTCCTGGGTCGGATTAGTCAGCTACATGGGAGACGAAACGTCACCCACCCTTTTATCACGTTTTAACAAGTTTTGGTAAACCGATTTTTTTTTTATCTTTGTCGTCAAGGCAAGCTATAATAATTTTCATAAATTCCATAACTGAACAACTTTTAGTGTTTTAATCATGTTTGCAAAATTTGTCCTTGGAACTACATCTTATGATTTGATCGTTTTCTTGTTTGACCAAGGAAACCCATTGCCAGTTAGCAGCACCTGGGTACAGGAAGTAAATACCACAACATCTATGTTAGATGGGCGTGAGTGACGCATGCATGTTCAACGTTCCACGTGACACGATACTATATTTGCACACTGGGCAAGGAAGCGAGTTCGAGACGATACCGAGATTAAACGATAAAAGTCAAAGGACTTTTTTAGACTTTAGCGGTTAAACTTTGAGAATTAAACCATAGGTGGAAAATAGATGAATAATAACATAGAAAATATTATACGCATTTGGTCAAAGTAAGCAGCTCTATTTAAATATGCACAAATCGTTGTAAATTACATAAAGGAGAGAGGAAAACAAAGCAAATGGCGAAAATCGTACATTAGAAAAACGTGTTTACGGTTCGAAGCAGTGGCTTGACCTGGATTCGAACCCAATCCGTTCCCAGGATCCTGGCATAATAACGCCTTCATCGATATGCCACTCTTCCACTGGCGTAAAGATTATTACTCACTGACCCCAATATTAAAGTCGCAGAAGTGGGGCATAAAGGTGGTTTACTGAACTACGTATTTGTAGGGTATTATCTTAGCTGTTTACTTCTTTC
Source organism: Lithobius niger (assembly GCA_023313725.1). Lineage (NCBI taxonomy): Eukaryota > Metazoa > Arthropoda > Chilopoda > Lithobiomorpha > Lithobiidae > Lithobius > Lithobius niger. The sequence goes on from JAHWFP010091057.1 coordinate 68,530, forward strand.
ATATAATTTACTGTGAGATTTGTGCATATTTATTTAATCATTCGCTGAGTCTTTGAAATTATTTGTATTTCTTCTGTATTGCGTATGGCCAGAAGATTATCGGTCAAATGAAGCCGTGATCACTGCTGTGACCTTAATATCGGATTCAGTCAGTCATCTTCAGGCCAGTGGAGGCGTGGCCTTAGCGATAAAGCTGTTTTGTCCGTTATCGGGGGATGGACCAGGTCGAATCCAAGTCACGCCACTCCGACGAAACGTAAGTGCCTAAAGGTGGTTTACTGTACTACAGTTATTCTTGGTTCATGATTAGTTTCGTCGTTTGCCTTGTTTAGTTCTTTTTAAACTTAAATAAGTTGACCACACTTTGGGAGCTGATAATGTTTACACAAACTCACCAACAGAACTTTGGACCATTATGCATGATATGATGGTGTAATAGTACAGTACTGTTACGTATTTATTAAGGAGTATTTTTCGTGTGGAAGTCAAGTCACACAGAAATATTCCATAATAAATACATAATAGTACTTATTGCACCCATCATGCATAATGGTCCAAAGTACTGTTGATGGAATTTGTGTAAACATTATCATCTACTGAATCAACTTATGGTCAACTTACAGTCAACTTATTTAAGCTTCAGAAGAGCTAAACAAGGCAAACAGTGAAAATCATACCCTAGGAATGGGAGCCGTTCATAATCCCCACAATCAAAATCCCCACGACTCAAAATCCCCACGACTCAAAATCCCCACACCAAAATCCCCACAGGTACAGAATCCCCACAACTCAAAATCCCCACAGGTACAGAATCCCTACAACTCAAAATCCCCACAGGTACAGCATTCCCACAACTTAAAATCCCCACAGAAATCCCCTAGAAATAACGTAGCACAGTAAACTACCTTACGCACCACTTCTGTGACTTTAATAACGGGTTCAGCGAGTAGTCTTTACGCCAGTGGAAGAGGCGTTATGTCACTAATCCGATAGAGACGTTGCGTCACTAATCCGAGGACGGATTAGGTTGCCAGTTCGAATCCAGGTCAAGCCATGCAGACGAAACCTAAGTGCATAAAGATTATTACTCTACTACGTTATTTTTAATGTATGATTTTCGCCATTTACTTTGTTTACTTTCCTCGACGGCTTAATTCCCGTTCCAGAAGACTGACATTTAAGTCCAAAAGGCAACGGAAATAAGTTTGCATCTGTATTTATTTACCTGAAAATATGTTTAAGTAATCGAACTCTTGTACACAGCAAGCTCGACAAGTGGAAGAACTGCCCAATGGATTGGTGCTTGGACACGCTTACAGTATCACCAACGTCAAAATGGTAAGTCCACAAATGTACGTGCATGTGCTTGTCTGCGTAAATATATCTACCGATGAACTTGATCAACTCTGTGCTTACTCATCTAAATTGATGACTCAAATATGTCAAATAGTGTTTAATTTCTAATCAGTCCATATTAATAGTAAAACGAAACTTAAATACCCTGGGGTAAATTTAGAGAACCTAGTCTAAAACTGGTAGAACCAGAGTCTTATTTCTATTAGGCGCTGCTTTGTTTGCACTGCACTGTTTTGCAAAATGTATTATATAAGAAAACTAGTTTCTGCCAGAATCCTAAAAAATATTATGCTTTGTCAGTGATATATTGGATCAGTCTATCTTGCAGTATTCAGTCATCTGCTGGGGTGGCACGCTTATTATACCTTTTGATCTGGTCATCAAACCTCAAACCAAAATAGCTAGAACGATGACATTTAAAAAGCCACGGGATCACCTTGATTGGCTGACGGCAACTTGACATAGACACACAATGCAAACCCTAGTCGTTTCAAGACGAGGGACAATGGACGTGACAAACAAAATGGTCTGGTGGAGTAATTACTGCTCGGTTTTGTCCGTCATGTCCGCATTCCGGTGCGGCGAATATTGCCTGCAGGCACAACCTTGTGCTTGGGTTGCTTCTCCACCTCTGTTTGAAAATATCCATTTTCATCCATTTGACGGCTGTGTCGAGGTGTTCGTCTGTCAATGAAAAAGCAAAGCATCGTAGTCCCTCTTGGCTCTTGAGCAAAAAGATGACCGAGGCACACCCTACCTACCATCCTTTCTACATATTTGAGTAGAATAATTCTAAACAAACACCGCATAATAGTAGCAACATGTTCTTTGTGGCTTTGCAAGTAAATAACCTTGCACTTTGGGCGTTTCCACTCATGCATGTGGGGACAGTGAAGGCAAAGTAGTAAGTGAATGGACAAATGTTCGTAGGCGGACAGGTGTAGCAGGCGTCTTCACTTTGCACGTGCTGCTGGGTTGGAGACCGACGTTAGAGACATATAATGATAGATGGTGTGGCGTTGCCTTTACAGAAGAGGTAGCTCACTTCAGGTCTAGATTACCCGAAGTTAAGTGAAGAGGTAGATCACTTTAGCTCTAGATTACCCGAAGTTAAGTGAAGAGGTAGATCACTTTAGGTCTAGATTACCCGAAGTTAAGTGAAGAGGTAGATCACTTCAGGTCTAGATTACACGAAGTTAAGTGAAGAGGTAGATCACTTCAGGTCTAGATTACCCGAAGTTAAGTGAAGAGGTAGATCACTTCAGGTTTAGATTACCCGAAGTTAAGTGAAGAGGTAGCTCACTTCAGGTCTAGATTACCCGAAGTTAAGTGAAGAGGTAGATCACTTCAGGTTTAGATTACCCGAAGTTAAGTGAAGAGGTAGATCACTTCAGGTCTGTAATACACGAGGTGAAATGGAGACTTGAAAAGAGGTTACTTACTTCAGGTTTGAAATACCTGATGTTAAATGAAAAGTGGGGAAGAGGTTGCGATCTTGGGTCTGGAATACACACTTCACGTCTGGAATACCCGATGTTAAGTGAAGACAGAGGAAGAGGTAGATCACTTCCGGCCTGGAATACCTGATGTGAAGTGAAGATCGCCTGCAATGCAATAAATAATGGGTTTTGAAGTGCTGCTGATGTGAAAATGATGGACCATTGCAACTTAAAACAACTTCTCGCCCGGTATTCCCGACCTGAAGTTAACAACCTCGTCGTTAAGCTTCCGACATCCTTTCAAGGCTCAACTGTCCTTCAATGACAATGCATTAGCCGAGTTTTATTCCATTTTGCTTGAAAACTGCCATGTTCGTTAGCTGAAACGTTGCATTTTAGTGCCTTCCATTGCAGTACTTGTTGGTTTGTGTGATGGCGATCACTATTTGTCACTTGAATGATGGCGATCACTGTTTTAATACTAGTAATTAGATTGAAATTAAAACAATAACATTTTTTTTATCTCTTTATATTAAATGGAGGATTAAAATCTTATTCAGACTTGTGTACCATCAGCAAAGTAACTGCGGTTTCTTTTTCTTGATTCTAATCTTATTTCGTCACATTTACTTTGTGAAATTAATGTACTGTGGTGGTAAAAGCAATGTGCCTATCCAGTAGCGTGCGTGTGCATAAGGAAAGGGGAAAAGAGGGCATCCTCCTGCCCATTTAAAAAAAAAATGTCCATTTTGTTTAAAAACCAATTTATGTGGAGACTTATGACTGGTGTGGTGGTGCCTGGGAATTTTTCGTGCTCCTAAATCGTTGTGGTTAAAAATGTTTACTACCAAAACTGATTTTACCCAAGCTTTATTGAAGGTTTGCCCTGCCGTATCGGGGGTCTGTGACCACCAGTGGGTCTACACCTTTTCAGTTCTAAATCGTACCAATTTGCAGTTAGAAAAAATTGTTTGCTTTGGTGGAATCTGACTTAAATCGTGCTTGCCCTATAACAGATTACAGGAAGGCAAACCAAGCAGTGCTTCATAAAAATACGAACGACATTTCGAAATTTTTAATTTTCGTCATCAGGTTAGCAATAAAATTAAAGCATGGCAAAAGCCACTAATTCATCCTACGTTAAAAGCATAAAACAGTTATTTAAAACGGAGCAGGTGGGTTGTGCTTTTCGGCTGCCATTTCTGCCTCTTTCGAGGGGAAAAATTGGTTGTTTTTATCCGTTTTAAATAACTGTTTTATGCTTTTAACGTAGGATGACTTAGTGGCTTTTGCCATACTTTAATTTTATTGCTAACCTTATACGAACATTTTCAACGTTGTTCGTATTTTTATGTAGCACTGCTTGGTTTGCCTTCCTCTAATGCTTGCCGTTAAAAGTCCCATCATGTTTTCCAGGTTGATATCAAAACACCTCAAAAGAATGAAAGAATTCTTCTTCTCAGGATCAGGAATCCATGGGGATCCGCCGTCGAATGGAATGGAGCCTGGAGTGACAAGTAAGATATTAAAAGTAGAGAAAAAAAAAGTTCAAAGGCGTCAACTTGCCTGTCGATGCATGCATTTCCTGGTTTAAAATGCAGACTTGGTCTTGCTGTTACCAAATGGATAGATTGTTAGGGAGGAGGTAGGGCTCTTCAGGTTTGGAATGCCCGAAGTGAAGTGGAGATCTGGAAAGTAGTAGTGTCAATATTGAGGAACCCTACTATACTGACAAATGAAGCCAAAAATTGTAGTTCACAGATCGCTTCTGGAGGTGTCTCCAGCTCTAAATTGAAATTTAAAATCTGAAATTTGAAGTTTCAAATTTGCCCGTTGCTGGTTGGCCTTTAGGTTCAGCACCTTCTAATCAGATGAGAATTCAACCCGACTGCATAGACGTACAACATAGAAATACGACGATAACCCAACAAGTAGATGTAAAATGTACAGCCTACTTGTTGGTGTACATTGTAAATACGCCACTGATCTTGTCTAACGAGACACAACACACCCAAACAATCTATCTACTCCTGCTGTTACGGATACGTATGGACACGGTACGTAAAACGAATTTTGCGTCACGTTTGTTAGGAAGCTGCAGAACCTTTATTTGGTGTCGAATTTGGTTTTACCGCTTTTGCACTATTATTGGCTGCGCAAGCGAAGCTAGCAAGGTTGAATACTCGACCGAAATTTGATGTTGTGTGTCTGTCTGTTTGGTACACGATAACGTTCACATTTTTTTCTGAACTGGACGAAATTTCATATCAATGGAGCTTCGGCTCACGAAAGAAAAAGAGTTCAAAAAAAAATTCCTATATACCTAAAATATTTTTGGATATATTCGAAGTGGAGTACTGGATAGAACTGTAGGTAAAAAAAAACTGGACAGGAATCACACTGGATTAAATGGAACACTGGTGAGAATGTAATCACGTAACGTAAGCAATAATGTATGGTAAGTAGCATCTCTTGCAGCTTTGGCCGACCTATTCTCATCTTCTGAACTCAAATGATTTTCCTAGTAACTCCATCTTGTATGTTCACAAAACTTGAACAGGACTATGGGTGCCGTTTTAGAGCTTCATTTTGGGCCATAGTTTGGATTTCATCAACTGGTGTATAATCATGCACATACGTCGTTCTCCCTAAGTTTAAAGAACGTTCTAGTTACCAAAATTCGTTTGAATCGGTTCACGCAATCCCAAATTATTGAATTAAATAGTTTTTGAATGCCATTTTGGAATTTCACAAACTTGAATATATGTGACATTTTTGGATAAAAAAAAAAGTCGGGAATATTCACACGAGTTAGTTACCTTGAGCCTAGTTAGGTGCTTGGTTGACTTAGTCCTGTGATGAACGAAGCCAGCCAAGGCCAGCCATATGAGTCTTCCGGCTGTCGGGAACATATGCGCCTAAAAGTCACATTTGTTAATTAATGGTCATCAACCATTAACTCAAAAATATGACTTTTCGGCGCCGTTTTATGTGTCAAATCTGTTGGTTGCACATTAACTTTTTATTCAAGGGTTTTTCTCGGCCCAGTTTAATTTCCCTGAATTTCCTTGAAATGCTTGAAAACTATAGTAGTGCTCACAATGTGTGATTAATATGGATATGTGATTCAAGGTCTCCAAAACCATTGTCCAATTTCATTAGTTTATGAAGTCAAACCACAAACAGGGTGCAAATGCATGTGGAAAATTTGAAGAGAATGGGAGAGTGGGTTCAAATGTTATTGTGGCTCATACAGAATGACACACAGACATCAACACACGATAAGAAGCTCCTTTTCCTGCTTCGCACGGCGTGTCACTAAATCGTAATTTGAGTTATTATTAACTGGTTTGTGTTCAGTGTGATAGAAGTTAAAAGAAGGGGAAAAAGCAGTTTTTTGGACGCCATTTTGTGCTGCCATCTTGTGTTTTCGGATCATATCTGGCAAACGATTTTCGGCCTCTGATCATGCAGCTTCACATTCTTTTCTTTCTTCCCCCCTCCCTTTCAAATCGCACTGCATGGGGCATTACAGAGATACCCAAAAATTTAAAACAGTATTATTATTGATTTGTTAACAATTCAAAGAAGAAATTACAGTGGATATAGTACAAAAATATTTTCACTTTAATATAACATTAACAATTCATTAAGTTGGTGACTCAATTTATAGCAAAAGGACCTTTTTACTCATTTACATTAATTGCTCGTTAGCGATTTATAATATAACATTTTTTAACAATTCGCAGGAAAATAACTTTGCCCAGCAAAGATTAACAATAAAATATTGTATCAACCATTATTTAAGCATTTGAAATTTAAATTTGAAATTTAAATAAGCATTTAAATTTAATTCAAGCCACTAAAAATTAATCAAACTGGAACACAATTTAATCTGCAGTTTTGGTAAGGCGTCTAATTCATTTTTAAAGGAATTTACGGAATTACCTTTAAAAATATCGGTAGGTATAGGTTGTTCCTTAAATTTATAATTCGGTTAAAAAAGGTATGCATTCCATATGTGTGTGCATTTAATGCAATATGAAGCTAAAAGAGAGACACGTGTGTTTGTATTATGTACTAAGTTTTATCGTGGTATGTAGGACTGGACCACCAATTTGAAATTCAAGGATTTTAATTAAAAGTGGTAATAAGGCTCCCTCGAAAAATGTCTGGGTGTCATTTCCTGACTTTAAAATAAATTGGTCTCATATACCATCAAATGTTCACTGTTAACTGAACAATAAATAACTGAAATGTTTAATAGTGAAATCAACATTATTTGCATGAGTGGTAGCATGCGCAATCACGTAACGTGTCGAACACGTTTTACGGGCTAATCTTTGACACATATTTATTTTGTTTTAAGGTCAAAAGAATGGCAACTTATTCCACAAAGCGAAAAAGAAAGAATTGGACTCACTTTTGAAAAGGATGGAGAATTCTGGTGAGTTATGAATACTTCTTGTTAATTTTTAGGCCAAGAATACTTTACTGTGTAACGTGTAGCTGCAGGATGATGAGGGGGGGGGGAATTGAGGCTTAATGGCGCGTCGACAACTTGGTCATTAGCGCCAACCTCAGTCACAGTGCAGTGGTGCGGGATGATGAGAGTTCCAGAAGCATCTTAAAGAATTTAAATGCACCTGACTCTACGTTGGCTTTGCTAAACGACTCAGTTTTGCAACATTTCCAACGTTTTTAAATGTTGCAAACGCTTTTATCCTCCTTTTTTTTTTTCTTACGTACGCGTCTATCTACATTCACTCAAACGTGTACGCAAGGGTTGCACGAATACGGTGAATGTTCTTTTAAATGCCAAACAGAGATGGAATTGGGTCACTTTTTCGACCCATGACCCACTCGAGCCCTGACCTTCAACCCAATTGACCCACCCGATAAAGAACAAAATGTGACCATTCCACGCTATGAAAAAATCGTATATGGAAATGCATGCAATGTTATTTCAAACAGTCCAGTTTCTTAAAGAAACCTTTACTAGATAAACACAACACAGTGTTGCAATAACTTGCTGCAAAAACTATGCTCTACAGATCATTAATTTAAACCTAAAAAAAAACAATAAATAGTGTGCTCAACCGTGTTAAGCTAGTTTAACATAATACGCCAGATTGTCTTTATGACGACCTCTTTCTAGGACCTTTAGGAAACCTTCTAATACAGCTTTTGTTTTATTAAGAATAACATAGATGCAAAAGTAGCATTTCTGTCCCCCTTCCCTCGCCCCCATGCCTTTATTTTGGGTCGGTGGGTGAACGGTTTTGATCCATGATCAACTTGACCAACAATAAAAATGGAACCCATTTGGCCCACTGACCCACCTGCCTATGGGTCAGTTCCACCACTGATACCAATATAACGCACTGCTATATAGATGACAATGCATAGGGCACGAAGTCAGTCAGGTGACACACTAGCTACAGGTATAAATAAATACAGATGCAAATCTATTTACGTTGCGTTTTGGACTTGTATGTCAGACTGCCTGAGCGGGGAATCGAACCTACGACCTCTGAAACCAATTACCTCTGAACGTAAATAAGTTTGCATCTGTATTTATTTAACTCTTGTTGAGCCTTTGGCTTTCCGTCTTTAATCCTTATTAGACGATTAAGTGTTCCATTCGTTTCACGTGGAGGATGGCACGGCAAATAAGCGTCCCTCCACTGGCGATTGGGAAGTATTGTGTGTATGTATATATGCACGTGTTAAATGCTGCCTATGGACGTTTCCTTTTGGCCGTGTCAGTATGGCTGAGCGGTAGGACCTCGGCCTTTGGTTTCAGAGGTCGTGGGTTTGATTCCCCGCTCAAGCAGTCTGACATATAAGTCCAAAAGGTAACGTAAATAGGTTTGCATCTGTATTTGTTTAACTCTTGTTGAGACTTTGGCTTTCCGTCTTTAATCAATACTTAAATGTTGCCCTTCTTGTGGGATTCACTTGCAGCATTAGTTCAAACTTATGTAAACTGTTGCAAACATATCACTTTTCCTGTTTTTCCCTCGTGCGAGACGGTTTTGCCACATTTAGGGCGCGTTTAGCAACGACTCGCCTTTGCATTCTCGCAGCTAGAAGCTAGAAATCACCTAAAATTCCAACATGGCGGCGGTTTTAGCTCTGCCAACTCGAAACGAACACATGCAATAATGTGAGTTCAGAACCGACAGGGAAAATTGTTTCGTCAGGAAGAATTCTTCATCTTATCGTCACGGATTATAAGACTGCAAGCATTTACTTAAACGAGGTCGGATTTAGTTAATTCAGATAGCGTTGTTACCATGGCAACGACACCTTTGCCATCGCGATTAAATTCTAGCTGCGAGAATGCAAAGGCGAGTCTTTGCATAAACGCACCCTTACTCTATGTTGCAAAAGCTATTTATAAACGCACCCTTACTCTATGTTGCAAAAGCTATTTCAAGATAAATGCACGAAAATAGTTTAGGGTATAGCCTGTGTCTTTTTAAGGATCTGTTTAGAATGGGCGAAACTGGCATAGTACTTGGCTAAATTGTACATTTCCACTACGATAATTAATTTTTTTCAGTCTACTGCGAAAGGTTATAGTTTTATAATTCTGTTCTGCACATTAAAATATGCGGTGTGCGCCAGTATAAAGTGTATCCCGGTTCTACATGCCAACTGGAAAATAACTGCTGGGGGTTTCTTTATTTTTATTTATTTTTTAATTATACTTGCTGGACGATCTTAAATAAAGATACATAACTATTTACAATGAAAACATGGAAAGTAATTTACATCTTAGGTTGGAAATTTCAACTTTGTCCTGCTTTGTTTCACGTTTGAAAAATTTGGTAATTTTTATGTTTATCAGACAAAGATGCGTAAATAAAAGCAATAAGACACGAAAATAATCGTCAGTCATTTGCATCTCCGCTTGTCGTACTGTTTAAAACCTGTATTAATTCATTGTAGCTATAAAGCTGGATTATATATTTAAAAAAAAAGGAGAAGTAGTTTGCGTAGACTACAGTCAGCGCCGTAGATAAGGGGGGGGGGGGGTTGCAACGAGTCCAGGACGCAAGGGCCCTGATTTAAAAAAAAAGCTGTAAAATAGTCTACAACTATATGACCCCCAAAGTAACAATTTGTTGGGGCAAAGGTTGGGGGCATCACATTTTTCTCTTGCACCCCCTTTTGGAAACGGTAATTGTGGCACTGACTACACTTCGAGGAATCCTGAATAATTTGATTTGAGCTGTAATTTTTTCTCTGAAATGGTCGTTAGGATCCCTTTATCTCGGGGGCCTTTGGAACTGCAAAGCCATTCAGCTCCATTCCTGCACGACTGGTATATATTCTTGAAGACATTTTCTGTGTTGGGTTTTGTAGTAAAAAAAAATATTTCAAACTGGCTGATTCTGGGGTTAAAGCTTAAATGAGTCCGAAATGAAAAGACCAAAATTGAAGCTAAGCGATGCTACAGGGGTGAATTTACAAGGGGCTCAGGGGGCTATAGCCCAGGACTGCAAAATCATAGGGATGGCAAATTTTGTAAAATATATACATATATAGATATTAAAATTTTATAATTTCCACTTGTTAGTTATTCTGAATACTGAACTGTTTTTTAATAACACATGCTCTTTTAACTGACGTACCGTGAAAGAAGTTCCTACGATTGCTAGAAATAGAATAAAACGGGAGAATATTTTTTAAAAGCTCTATTAATTTCCTTTTTTAATCGCATTTTACTCGAACGTCGAATAAATAGATGAAGATAGATTTCTAAATAAATGTTCAGCTTTAAAGTCCGTCTTTAAGCAAAGTAAAAACGTTTTAGATAAGTAAATGCGTTTAAATGTTAGACATTGAAATTTGGCAGGGACGTGGACAGGCCCCTGAGAGCGCAAGGGCAACTTAATCTTCATTTGGGGACTTTTTTTTTGTGGTGTTTTCTCCTCGTTTTATGATTCATTGCCCCCCTTTTGGGAATTTTTACCTTTTCTTCCCCTTTTTGCACCACTTTCTTAGCCGTTATTGTCCCTTTTTCCCATTTTTTGGGTTTTTTGCACCACCACGGTTGCAAATGTTGGCCATTTTTTTCAGAAAAAGATACTTTGCCATGAGGGCAGGGGCTAGCGCGCGCCCCCCCCCCCCCCCGTCTTCGTGTGTGCACGTTCTTGAAATATGGTACACACGTGAGCACTGAAGAACCTCTTCATAATGGACGAAATTGAAAAAAAAATAGAGAAATGAAAGTGCAGTAGATACAACCTTCGTAGATCCGGGTACTACGACTGATGTTTGTTTATAGTATACGATAGTTAATTTTTTTTTTCAGAATTTTTGACTGACTTATACATTTAGCGATTTTAACGTCATCGTTGTCCATGTTGTGTAGAAATACTACAACGACTGGGTGAAAATTACAGAATTTTTTTACGTTTAATAGAGACGTACAATTCGCCCCAGAGAATTTACTCATGTACCAAATTTCGAATCGCGAGGACAACTTTTGAATGATTTCGAGTGGAAAAAAAAGCCAAACAAACGGCCAACAGCTTGACGGTAAAACAAATCCAAACGTGAAGTAGCGAGACCTCACGCGCCGCCAGCAAAACTTGCGCTTTGTAGGCTAATAGTAATTTATTTGTATAAGATAATTGACAAAACGTTTTGTTTTTAGGATGTCGTTTTCGGACTTCATTAAACATTTTAAATCATTGGAGATTTGCACCCTGACTCCAGACGCCTTAGACGGAGAGATGTTGGACAAAAACTCAAACAGAAGTTGGAAATTGCAAATGTTCGAGGGATCATGGATAAAGTCAGTGACAGCAGGTGGACGCAGCTACTATTACGGTAAAAAAAAAAAAAAAAATAAACTACAGCCCCATAACATTTTTATTTAAGTTATTATCCTTGGAGGAATAACTTATTCCTTAGAGAAATATTGTCAAACTGTACCAGATTAGAAGCTTCTTAAACTTAGAAAAAAAATGGTCAATGATGCACGGTTCAATCTCATTTAATGTTGGCATAGAGCAGTGACATTTGCCGCCATATTGGCACCAGTATGGGTTTTGGAGGGCATAACTACAAGGTGCACTACATAAAAATGGAGGGAAAAACAACGGAAGAGCGGATTTCTTAGGCTTAAAATAACGTTGTTTTCTCCAACAACAAAAATCGCGCGTTTTAGGTCTAAGAAATCACTCTTCACAGCATCGGCTTCAGTATGACGCCCTTCTGTTTCTCTCTGCAGTGCCCCTTGCAGCTAACCCTTTAAGGCTCCAGCATAGAGTTATACTACGTCGTGACACTGCTCTATTGAATTATATGGTTTTGTGTCTGCTTACATGATGTTCAAATTTAAAAAAAAAATACAAAATGAGTGTCTATAAATTTTGTTTATTCCTTTAACCCCCATGTTGCCGTATGGCTACGGCTCACCCGACAATCGAAAACACCCGAGTCCAAACGAGCCCCCAAGCTATGTGAGGGGTCCCCGGAGACCTAGAGCATAGCGGGCAAGCACAACCCAGTGGTTAGCGTCGTCGTCTCCAACCAATGAATGCTGGCTCGAATCCCACAAACGACAGAGTTAAAAAAAATCACAGGTAGTCAATTTGGTAGTTAACTGATTAAGTAACCTTTTCCTGTATGCACCACTAATGCTAGTGCTCCATGTGTTATCAATCTAAACCGTATTTTTTTTAAACTTATGTAACTTTCACGACCGTGTTTCCAAATGCTGGCGTCAGTCAGCAAATTCGCCGTTTGCTGTCAAGACGGCGCCACTTGATTTTAGTTGCAGTTTGACAAATGACAACGGCATCTGGTAGCAAGAAATGACACCAGGTTCCATTTTATGCCAATGTTGTGTGCGTGCAACGGTTTTCACTTTTTTGTTTTGATTTCCCAGCACTTAAAAAGTCTTAATTTTGTGAAATTGCCCTACAATGTTTACATTAACATTCCAATATTGATGCAAATTTTCAGAAACCTTCTGGCGAAATCCCCAGTACTGTGTAACATTAGAGGACCCCGATGATGACGATGATGAAGAACAGTGTACAATCCTCATTAATTTAATGCGGAAAAATCGTCGTTTGCAAAGAAAGCCGGGAAAGGATCTGACAATTGGATTTGAAATTCACCACGTAAGTAACCTGTACGTGGTAGACTATTCAGCATTCATTCTTGAACTTGATGAAGAAAAACGCAATACATAGAGCTATTGCGTTTGCAACCTATCATCGTTTCCCTTTGGGTTTCGTGTCAGCATGGCTGAGCAGTGGGGAAAACTTTGAGTTATTTGTATTTTGGACTTTGTATTAGGTAACTAAATCTTTTATTAATTTCAACTGAAAGACCAGAAGTTCCGGAGAAACAACCAACGTGTTTCTATTCCATTGACTCCGAAACTTGAATACTCAATTGGCAAGGTTTACGTGCAAGGCGGATGAGAAGGTCTAGGATGTCTTCCTCCTTGTCCGTAGACCTTGGAGAAGGTCTAGGAGGAGGAGGTATCTCTTTCTCCTTGTACAGAGGCCTTGCTGGAGGAGAGGGTCTAGCTGAAGGTCTCTTTTCCTCCTTGTCCAAAGATCTTGCTGGAGGACAGGTCTTCTCGTCCTCCTTGTCTAAAGATCTAGTTAGAGCAGAAGTCTAGGAGAAAATCTTCTCATCCTCCTTGTCCATAGACCTTGCTGGAAGAGAAGGTCTAAGAGAACGTGTCTCTTCCTTCTTGTGCAATGTGCATAGACCTAGCTGGAGGAGAACGTCGAGGAGAAAAGCTTTTCTTCCTCCTTGTCCATAGCCCTTGTTGGAGGCGAAGGTCTCGGAAAAGGTCTTCTCTTCCCTTCTCTTCTGTTCAACTGAAATACAACGAAAGAAGTACGGTCACGAAAAAATAATAAATAAGATAAAAAGTTGTTTTTAGACATTTTCCTTTTACAAAAGTGACAAGGCGTGATCTTTTATTGTAGTATTTATTAGTTTACTACGTTGGCTTTGTCAGTTTTTAATGGACAAACAAACAGCGAAATGTTAAAGCTGTGTACTTCATATTATAGTTTGCGTTTTGGGTAATTAATCTATGACTGGTCTTCAACTATTAATTGAGAGGTGACACACGTGCTTTTAGATGTCGTTTTCTGTGTCAAACCTTTCAGTTGTACAATAATGACTGGTTAATTTCCCTAAATACTGATTAGAACGGTACCGAGCTAATTAATTTTGATTGTTGAAGTCAATGTCCCCAAAACGTCTTACACAATTTTCGAACCTGCTGTATCGCCCGCCGCCTGTCCGATTGTGCATCCAGTGGCTGCCTGCCTGGTGCTTGGTGCTGTATACAATATCGAACAGCGCTTTAACAATGCGTTTTCATTGTTATTACATTGCTTGCTACTTCCTTCTGCATTGTAGTAAATAACAATGAGATAATGCGCAATGAAAAGGCCAAAGCGATGGTCGAAATGCCATTCTGTTGTTTTTTTTTTAGCAATATCGTTCAGCCAAGCAGCAGTGGTACGAGGCACGCAGACACCAATCATAAGCTTATCTACTGTGGTTGAAATTAAATACGTTAAAACATTTGAATACCGCAGTGGTATCTGAAACCTTACAATTACAAGAATGCTTATTCGTGAACCTTTCCTGTTTTGACTTCGATTCAGTTAAACCTTACTTTGAACATCAAAAACATCAAACGAGTTCGTTTTTCTTTTCCCATCCAATGCCAACTGACGAATGATGCTGATAAAAGCTGCAACTCAAACAGCTTGGGAGTAAAGAGCTTAACTTTATTTAACTATTATTTTAACTGCATAACTCCCTGTGGATATTTTAACAGCTACTGGTTGTGGTTTGAGAGATGTTTTATTGTTGTTTTTTTTAATGTACTTTTTCCCTCTCTTGTGACAGTTCGATCCTGGACAATGACTCCATCGTTAGGAATCTATATTATAATACGCTTAGTTGGGATGCACTTAGCAAAATCATCAGCATGCACTAAATTGAACGAGGCCGAGGATTGGATTGGATTTATTCAAAGAGCCCTGATCAAAAATCACACTCTCTGCTACAAGATAATAAATACGAACAACCTGCACAGAGGCGAAGGGCGATAATCAGTAACAAACTAAAAATTACTGCAATTTTGCTGGCTCTTAGAGCCGAGTTCAGCAGTGCCCTGAAAAATCAACACGAGGGCGAGCAGGTTCATTCTTGGCACGGTAGCAAAGAAAAAGGGCGAGCAGTCGACAACCACGTATTGCTTCAATAATGCTGGCTAGCCTAGATAAAGTTGGTTCAAAGTTGGTTGAGTAATAATCACTGCATGCAATATCGTTGCTGCGGGCTTGTCGCGCTTGGTATCAAAACGGAGAAACGGGCAATTCAGCCAGCCACACCGAGAATAACAGTGGCGTCCTCCATTGAAAACGCTATTGACGCCAGGGTTTCCAAGAGAGGGGGAGCTCCTGCAGATAATCAGACAGCGCAAGTGATGTAGTTGCGGTCCTGCTTGAACCCCAATATCAGTCCGAAGAACGGAGTGATACACATGCTTGGTCCATGGAGGCAAGCATCATACACTTATGATTCGGCGATCTACTAGAATAAATCTTTTTTGCAGCATCTTATTTCAGACACTCGATCGCAAGTAAATTATCGGCTATAATACCCCGAAGCCTCTACGAAGTTCATAATTTGTGGATTTTAGCATGAAACTTCTTTCCAAATTTAATTTCCCGAGATCGAAGGTCGAGGGAAATTTGCTGGAAAGGAGATGAAATTTGTTCATTTCATAATTCACGAGTGGAATTCGGTGTCAGAATTTTGGTTTTCTTTCCACAAAACTATTCTTAATGATCCGATATCAGATTTTATTTACGAAGTATTGACAGTCAGTGTTGCGTATACTAACCCCATCGATGTTTAAGATTTTACGATGTTTAGAATTTACGAGATTTTCCATTTGGTGGACCCCATTGCATTTCGTCACCCAACCTCTAATTTCATTCAGTGTCTGGTGTGTATGTGTTTTGATGGTGCGTGCACCCTGCTTGCTGGGCTCCCTCATAAAAGTTAGGGGCCTGGGACTGACTACAACAGCCCCTTCCCGACTGAAATCCTAAAAAGGTTACACTATGTTATTATATTCGGCGGCCGCAACTGTGCTTAACGGATTGGTTCACTCATTCATCCGGGCTGCTTACGTTTTGAAGGCTTCCTTGCCTGACAAACTGACAGGCTTGTACTGCAGTGCTCCAGCTCCGTGCTCATTGCCGTTGGATTGGAGTTGTCTGTTGGGAGTAGGAAAAAAATTCACAATACGCGCAAACCGAGTACATTATACTCATAGTCATCAAAACTTAAAATGGCGAAAAACAGTGTTTTTTATGCCGTGCGGGCCTCTTGAATGACCGGGCCTGGGTACAACGGGTCCACCTGACCTCCCCCCCCTTGTGGGGGCCCTGCTTGCTTGCGCACACTTGTTTCTGTTCTGGAACTTATGTTGCATTGCCTTGAGTCGTTACTCCTAGTGTATCTGCTGTCTAACCATCACGAACGACTATAGCCAATCATGGATTATTATGCTAATGAGCCAAGGTTCTATATGTATGTGTCACAGCTGCAATAAACCGCTTGTTACTTGCCGTCAACACACTCTCTTTCCTTATTTAAGATACTTTGCTAGTTAGCATTAAGAACGTGTTTAGTGTAAATACACATCAGCTTCAGCGTCGGTATTTCGTATTAAGAATAGGTATAAACCTAATTTTTTTTCATCTGATTCTCCAAGTTAAAGGTATCGTAACGAGCAGCTTCGTGTTTCCACGAAAGTCCGACGATTCACGAAAGTGACGTCATCCCTAATATGGGCATAGGAGTTACGAGACGGAAAACCAAGTAGTTGCACAAAATCGTACGCTAAAGTGTGACGTTTTGGGTATTTTGTTATCCGTTATCAAACATAAAAATTATTTAAAAGCAAGAAATTTAAGTCATGGCAAGAACATTAAAAAACACTAAAACGTTCACTGAACCATATGCCATGAAACCGGCACGCTCCACTAAGGCTAGCTGGATGTAAAACCTTAAGGTTAGAAATTCGACGCGTCGTCCAGTTAGCCGCCGATTCTGCCACCAGTCGCGCTACTTACACCCCAAAAACGAACTGCTCTAGCATGCAGACTGAACTGTGAAAGGTACGTGTGACACGCGATACGCAGATTTTAAACTTAAAACACTGCATTGACATCAAAGTATTAAAGTTCAACAACAATGGCTTCACGCTACGTACACCTCTTTGTTCACTCGACGACAAAACAAAGCCTCCGGAGGTTTAATTTCATGAATTTCAAGCAGTAGAACAACCAAGGTACGTGTGTATTGTACTGTACGATACGCTACAGCGTTTTCAATTCTCATTAAAAATGTGTTAAACGATCCTTTGACGTAGCAGTAAATCGTCCGAAGACTTCAAGAATAGTCACCATTACCGTAAAATAATGTTCGTTTAGCGATGCAACACCGGTAAATCTAATAATGAGAAGATATCACGTTTTTGTGCATCTCGCATACACTAATCAATGCTACGATTGGGGTTTTTCGTTCTTCGTGCTTTCAGTTCAGCGCAACGCTTGGACGACGCGTACTAGCATGAAGTCTTTTAAACATAGGTAGTCTTAGCTCCACCTACCAAACCAGAATGGTATTGGCTGAGAAAATTTCGGAAAGGTCTATTTACGAGGAGTGGCCCCTAAAAGCGCACCAAGTTGGAGACTCCAAGAGAGTGCAGAACCGGAATATAGTCTTTTAAGCTTTTGTTATCGGGCAAAATGTGATTGTGTACTGGTCATTACTTGGTCATGATACAACTGGTTTAATTTTTGAACGATAATGCGGCTTTCTGAATAGCACAGGTGTGGTTTCCGGGTAGGTGTGTGCCCTGTATTTAGCCGAAGCTGGACTAAGGAATGATCATTTGCTGTTGGATTAGACGCCATGGGATGCTTTCCTTGTATTCAGAAATTGTTTTGCCGTTCCAGTATAGATGGTGGTGCACGTGTGTTCATTTTAGGGTATTTGATAAACTCCATGTTTTTTTTTAGCAGCATTAATTTCTTTTATGAAATTTCTTTATGAAATTCATTTGCCAAGTAACGTTAAATGCATAAGTTAGGGCCCAGATGGCGAAACAAGAGCAACCCATGGGGGAAAAAAGGCTGGAAACGGACTAGGTGATGGTTCTGATATGGGCACTCCAAATCCTGACGAGAAGCAGTTTGTGTTTCCATAAAAGTTCGATGATTAAGAAAGACGACGTCGTTTCACTGATATGGGCATAACTCGACGGCGTGATCTAAGTGAGATATGTTGTCGAGATCTGTTTTGTTTGTCAGTGACTACGATCCATATAATTACTGAAGCAGAAAAGTACGGTGTGGTCTTTTCAGTTATAATACCACAAGTGCTTGTATTAAATCGACAATTTGGGTGTTTTAGCACTCAACTCCTTTCCAACAAATTTCCCTCGACCTTCGGTCTCGGGAAATTAAAACTGGAAAGGAGTTTCGTGCTAAAACACCCAAATTATACATTTAAGACAAGAACGAGTGGAATTCGGTTGAGAATTTTTGTTTTCTTTTCCCTAAACGATTTTCTGAAGGAATTTCGTGTTAGAGATTCGGTTTCGATTTACGATCTCGATTTCGACATACGAAGTAATTGATTTACGGTGTTTAGTTTTGTTTATAATGTTTACCTTTTATGTTTTATTGACGATGTTTAACTCTTGTCTGACGTAGCGTTACGATCCACCATCGCATTTCATCAATCAACCTGTAATTTCGTTCCCTACGGCATTGGCATTTCGTATTAGGCCGAACCTCATCATTTTATGTTGTTGTTGCCAAATGAAATGTATAAGCAGCTTCGTGTTACCAAGAAAACCCGACGATTAACGAAGCTAATGCCATTCCACCATCGCATTTTATTAACCAACCTGTAATTTCGTTCGCTTCGGCATTGGCATTTCGTATTAGGCCTAACGTCATTTTTATGTTGTTGATACGCCAAATTAAAAGAATCTTAACCAAGAAACAGCTTTGTGGTGTTTCCGTAAAAACCAGACGATTAATGGAGCTGATGTCATTTCCCTAGTAAGGGCATAAAACAAAGCAGCATCCTCTAAGTGAGGTATACTGTACAGATTTGTGGTTTGTCCGCGCTCATTGAGAAAAGCTTCGTTCTGTATAATTACTGAAGGAGGAGGTCCGCTGTCGGTTTGGGTTTCGATGAGCCGGGGTCTGCCCAGTGTAATCCGTCCATACTCCTCATTTATAATAATAATAATAATAATTATAATAATCAAAGTTTGTCGCAATAGCAACGGGTCTGGCAAGGACCGGGGGGGGGGGGGGGTCGCTAACAGCCAGCCACAAATTATACGGCATTTACTGTAAAATTAAGGTTTTTAAAAAATAAGAAAATACTTATATTGAATTTCAACAATATGATAAAATTTTTTAAAAATGAAATAAAACAATGACCAGGAATGTGGAATAGACGAAGGTGGGGTGGGGGACACGAATACCTTACCACCAAGGTTAGACCTGCCAGGGACACTGAGGTCCCCGATGGCATCGCCAAACGTGTAGGTTTTTCAGGGGAAGGATGGCCAAGATGCAGACAAGGGAATGTTTAAAAAGGCTAATGAAGCTAAAAAAAATTTAAATCGATGTAAACTTGCCAAAAATTTTTGTTGATTTTAAAAAGTAAAAAAACAAATGCATCCTCATAATGGGATTTGACGTAATGAAATAGTTAAAAAATATACATAAAGTTAAAAAAAAATCTATTCACCACATACTCGATTGATGGATGGGCCACAGGATACCAATACCGCACTAGTGTTCGTAGGCGGGGGTCATAATGGTCTTTTAATAAATTTACTGAGGTCTTCAGTGAGCAGCTCTCTTCTAAATTTTGCCTCACTCATGCCCACTGTACTAGGACGAAGCGCATTCCAAACGAGAACAATGCGGACTAAGAAAAAGTTTTTTCTACAATCAAGTTTCGCACCTAGGTAGCAAGCTTCCAAGGGTGCCCTCGAGTGTAATGTAAACTAAGAGCCGGATCAAAGAACGGAAGGTCAACCGTCATCAAGCCTCGCAGAGTCTTATAAGTCATAATAAGGTCAAATCTTAAGCGCCTCAATTCAAGAAGTTCAATGCCCGTTCTTGCTAGGCGCTTGGTGTAGTCCACTTCCCGAAGCCCCGGAAGACACTTCGTAAACCGTCTCTGCACTGATTCAATCAAA
Source organism: Lithobius niger (assembly GCA_023313725.1). Classification (NCBI taxonomy): domain Eukaryota; kingdom Metazoa; phylum Arthropoda; class Chilopoda; order Lithobiomorpha; family Lithobiidae; genus Lithobius; species Lithobius niger. The sequence continues at coordinate 88,642 of JAHWFP010091057.1, forward strand.
TCAATGTCCTTTGCGAGGTACGGGGACCAAAGAGGTGTTGCTTACTTCAAAATGGGACGAACGAACACCTTGAAAGTCCACACCTTAGTTTGTAGATGACCCGAAGTGAAACATGTATTTATTATGGCAAGCCGTCGAAAAGCTGCTGAGGATATTTTCGTACAGTGAAGAGATGACTTAAGGTCATGGGAAAACCAGATGCCAAGGTCTCGAATCTCGTCGGCGAAAGGAAGTGTGTCACTGTTAAGTACATAGTTTGATTCTGGACTCCTAGGTCCAATACTTAAAGATTAACATTTCGAGGAGGAAAGTGGCAACTGCCACATCGTAGACCAACTATGTACATTCTCAATCTCGACCAAAAGGCCAGGTGAAGGACCCGCAGATACGATCTCAGTTCCAATCTTTATGTCGTTCGCAAATTTTGAACCATATGGTGAACAAGTATTCAGGTCAAGATCATTTAAAAAGATTAGAAACAATAATGGTCCTAGAACCGAACCTTGAGGGATGCCACTCACCATGTCAACCTTGTCCGAGAGAGTAAATTCAGTTTTAAGTTGTTGTGTTCGGTTTCCCAGAAATGCAGCCAACCAATTTAAAAGCAATCCACCAATGCCACATCCATTTAATTTTGCAAAAAGTGTTCAGTGGACAACCGATTCGAACGCTTTTTTGAAATCAAATTAGATTACATCACTCTGGGCACCAATGTCTAACGCATCGGTCCACCGGTCTAGCATACCCAAAAGGTTGTGTGTGGCTGAGCGGCCTGGGAGAAACCCAAATTGATCCGGTTTAATGATGGATGTCACCATTAAGAAAGGTAACATAGTATCCCTGATGACAGCCTCCATGACTTTACAGATCACACACGTCAATGAGATAGGCCTGTAGTTTTCAGGATTCGATGCCGCGCCTTTCTTGAAGACTGGAATAACAACAGCATTTTTCCACTGATCTGGAAGTTCTCCTTGTTCAAAAGACATAGTAAAAAGTTGAGATAATGGGTAGCAAATTTCAGCTGATATCTGCTTAAGTAAAAATACTGAAATGCCATCTGGGCCACATGAAGTACTAGATTTAAGATTTGTCATTGCAGTGAGAACAGCAGTTTGGTTAAACTTTACAGTGTGACATTTACTTTGCCCACATGTATTTTGGGGCCACGGGAGATTTTGGTTACCATCATCTATAATGCCATTTGCTACGAAAATCTTGCTTAAAAGTTCAACCTTGTCTTGGTTTTCTACAAGGAATCCACTGGGGCTTTTGAAAGGCGGTATTGGTCTCAATGACTGCGTTTTTTCCGGTAAAATTTAAAAAGGGATGAATTGTTTCCGTTTCGAATTACATTTTCTTCGTTTTTTCTGTGCCACGCCTCAACCGCATTTGAATAGTTATTTCGAGAAGGGTTATATGCCCTTAAGCGTTATACGCCCTTGTTTTGTATCGTTTCCAAAGTTTAAGTTTATGATTTTTCAACTTAACCAAAAAATGTGGAAGGCTGCGAATGAGTGCTCTAGTCATGCCCCTAGTTGTCCTGCAGTAATTTATGTTGTTATTTAGGACATCCAAAAAACACTTCCATGCACCACCAATGGATGAATGGATTGAGAAAATTAGATTATTCCAATCAATCAGTTGAAGTGACGTCCTGAGCAATGGGAAGTCTACCCGGCCCAACTGTGATTCCACGTTTGTCTGCGCTTCAGACCCTGAGACATTTAGCGTGTTTAAATTTAATTGAAGGTAATAACGCAGTGATGACTTCTACCAAAGTGAGGCCCCACTACAAGGTCAAAAATAAGACGATCATCATCAGTAAAGATGAGATCTAGTATATTTTGCCCACAAGTAGGCTTATCCACATTCTGAGTAAGACCCAAGGGAGTTATAAGTTCTAAGAATAATCTGTGATGTGGGTCCCTAGCACTATTGCTTACCCAGTTTACAGTTGACTGATTAAAGTCGCCTAGGATTACGTTTGAATGGTTCATGTTTATAGATTTCGATAAAAAATGGCAGACATTTATCACAGATTCCTCTAGTCTACTATCTGGGAGATAGCAAAGAGTAAATGTAATGTTAAAAAGGGGCAAAGATATGACCAACCCTTCAACTAGTGTTCCGACTTCCATCAAGACCACATGTATTTATTTCCACACTATGTATAATTAACACCCCGCCTCCTCGACTGCCATGGTCACGTCTCGCAATCGCGTACTTTTTTGGATCCACTACCATCGCATCGGTGAACCCCTGATGGAGCCAAGATTCCACAATAAAAATCACTTTAAAACAGTCACTATCAAGCATTGCATTAAAACATCCCAAGTTTCGGACAACACTACGTGCGTTAAAAAAAGCACAAGATAAAAAACGGTTAGTAAACCACAGCCCCTCACTGGACGTGACTCCAAACTGGGGGATCCCCATTTACATTTAGAAGTTTTCCGATGAGTCATGTAATGACGCCAACTTGAGTTGAAGCACAGTTCTACCCCGTGTAGTGAGATGTATCCCATCCCTGGCAAGGAGTGTATGATCATTTAAGATTTCACAATCCAATGACAAAAAGGAGAGATTTTGGGCCACACACATCTTCCTAATATGGCTGTTCGTATGCATTACTAGTGCATCATTATCCCTGTTCGTGCGTCCTAGTCTGGGGAACAGTTCGATAAGGTAATACAGGTGTTTGGGCACGCATACCTGAGTGATGTCGAAAAGTCAGAAAGATACAGTGCAATTCGACTCGGTGGTATTTTACCTATATTATTTGTACCTGCACTGATAATAAATGATCCACACTTGTTACTTATCTTGACAAGTTCAGGCAATTTTTCTGCTAGAGCCTCGACTGTTAGGCCTGGGTAAGTTAGTGTAACGGATTCTGTGTGGTTGCTGCCCCGTAGTTTTCTCACATTTGAGTCACCTAAAATTGTCGACCTTGTGGTCCATGTAGCTTCAAGTGGCTTATCTCTAAATGTTGATCCAACACTACTGTTTCCTGCAATATGGGGAATTTCTGCCAACTTAGTAGATTTTCATTTCGTGTCTGATTTGTGCGGTTACAGAGTGAGGAAACATTTGGGGTAGGGTCACAGAGAACATCCGTGAGTTTGCTGTTTGTTTCATTAACTTGAAGCTGAGTTTCCGAGGGTTGGCTGTCACTTTTCTTACTTTGTATTTCTCCTGATTTATGCAGTGGGATTTTGTTTGCTTTCACAAAGCCATCTTCACTTGATGGGGGCAGATTTGTTGTATTATTTCGTTTGCGTTGGGCTCCTCCTCTATCAAAGGTGATATTTCTTTCCAATACAGGAATAACTAGGATTTCGCTTCCAGCATTTATCCCACAATGTTTATTGGTTTGATCGTGATCTAAGTGCGCCGCCAAAATCGACAGTTGGCCGCTTCCAGTAAGATTTAATTTAACACTAAGATTAGCTGTTTCACCCGATCCTGTAGCACTCAACTCAGCTTTCTCTTAGGCTAAAACATTTACAGTGTGGGTAGATCCTTCATTTATTTGTTGTGGGTGTTCTGCGATCATCTTCAGTTTGTTATTCATCTTTTCTACTAAATCATCGATGTATTCATCAAGAATATGTTTTTGTTTTTCGAAAAAGTTCTTCGTCCAGTTCTCAAAACTTAGTTTAAAAACCGAAAATTTTGATTCCAGGGATGACATAATATCCTGTGCCACAGTGTCAACCTTCACACTAAGATCGGCCAGATCGACATCTTTTTCCAAACTGAAGGTCGCAAGTGTGTCCAACACCTTAGGAGAAAGATCGAGAAGTGATGTGTTCATCGTCCCTTCACAGGGAATCGAATGAGTACTCTGATTTCTCCCACCCATGTGGATGGGGGTTTGATAGGAGTCAAAGTACACTGTATCTCTACGGTTTTCACACGTTACGCTCGGATAATCTTGCTGATAAAGCTCTTTAGAGATACAGTTTGTGATAGAAGCGTTGGATCCCTCCATAACTGAGTGGGTTTTTCAAAAGTTTGGAAAATAAATGCTCCAAAACACTGTCTTCGGGACGATGTACAAAAATTCAAAAAAGTGTTGAAAAAGTTGCCCAAAATTCGAAATTTTGAGGGGGATTGGTTTATTTAGTCTCAAAGCGCCCACACAAATCGGAATTGGGATACAAAAAAATCTCGACCTAAACCATCAGTAAGATCCACTGGAACCAGCAAATTTTGATAACCCAACAGCATTTGTATTACCCAATACAATTTCGTGACCACAACAACAAAGATGGCAGTGAAAAGAAAACGAAAATTCTCAGTGTAAATCAAGCATAGTGGTGGATCGAAGAAAACAAACATTCTCGGTAAACAATCATAATTTAGCATAATTTTAGCATAGGGTAAACAGTCAGCACTCTCTCTGAGCTGGTTTTACTATCTTTACGCTTTAAGCAGTGAAAAGGTGACGAATAGAGGAAATATTTTTTCCTGTAATTCACTTTTTCACGAGCTGAGAGAGCTCCTAGTCTTGATTAATGAAATATACAGCTAATTTTACTGCAAAATTTCAGATAAAAAATCCGAATTCCACCCCTCACCCAATCAATGACTTCAAATACACTTCACTCGTTGAAGGAGGATCCACATTCACTACCCTGCGTGACGTCACTTGCAGATTCAAACTTTCTCCTGGAGTTTATTGTATTGTGCCATTCACGTTCGAGCCTGACCAAGATGGCGACTTCGTTTTAAGGATATACACTGAGAAGAAAAACAGCATGAAATAAGTGAGTATATATCTATTTCACCGAGTCACAAATTGACTATCGAAGCAAAATCGTTCTTTTCATTGGTTTGGACAGCAACAATCATCTGATTCCTGTTGTTCTTTGTTCTTTTCCGACTGTGCTTTGTTAATGCGATGAATCATTCAGAAACGACATATAAGGCTTGTATAAAGTTTAGTCATGAGTCTGACAAGTTCCTACGGAACTTTTTATGTACTCATGGTTTAGCACTTTATGTCACGGTTGTAATTTTTTTCTTTTAATGATATGGTTATTTTATTGCTGTATTCCTGTTTTTCTTTGTTCTTTTCCGACTGTACTTCGTTAATGTGATTAATCATTTAGAAACGACGTATAAGGCTTGTATATTTTAGTATTGTATGTAATGGCTGTAATTTTTTTCTCTTAATGATATTGTTATTTTATTGCTGTATTCCTGTTTTTCTTTGTTCTTTTCCGACTGTGCTTGGTTAATGCGATTAATCATTTAGAAACGACGTATAAGGCTTGTATATTTTAGTATTGTATGTAATGGCTGTAATTTTTTTCTCTTAATGATATTGTTATTTTATTGCTGTATTCCTGTTTTCCTTTGTTCTTTTCCGACTGTGCTTGGTTAATGCGATTAATCATTTAGAAACGACGTATAAGGCTTGTATATTTTAGTATTGTGTGTAATGGTTGTAATATTTTTCTTTTAATGATATTGTTATTTTATTGCAGTATTTACTAACTGTTCTCACTAAAAGGTTTCAAATTATAAAGCTTGTTACTGGTACTGAAAATTACTCCACGATTGTATTCTTTTTCAGTTAATTTTTTTTGTATTGTATAGAGCAGCGTCATGTGACGTCATTTTGGTTACGAGACACTATTTGGAGGTAATAGCTACAAGGTGCACTACATTAAAATGTAACGAATAAAACGGCACTTCTAGTCAAGACATTGCTTTGAGAGCGGATTTCTAGGCTTAAAAGAACGTTGTTTTCTCCAGCAACAAAATTCGCGCGTTATAGGCTTAAGAAATCCAGTCTAATAGCATTGGCTTCAATAAGACGATCTTCCTTTCTCCCTCCAGTGCTCCTTGCAGCTAACCCAGTTACTGGCTCCACCATAGAGTTATACACAATAACACTACGTCGTGTCACTGCCCTATAGCTGTGTAATACGTGAAGATTCAGCAAATTAAATTATGTGTTAAGTGTTTGGTAGTTTTAACTCCTACTGAGATTGAAACTGAAAATATGTGTACTCTCTGCAAGTTATTTGGCACGAGCAAGGCGAGACTTTCACAATTTAAATAGTCACCTAAAACTGCAACCGGAATCGATTCGAGCGTACACTGCTTTAATTTGGGATCGAATGCCGAATTGAAACGAATGCAAGTCTTATCCGATTTAGTTTGCTTACCGTGTTTCGAGTGCTAAGAGGAAAAGCGGAAATTCCTAGTTTCTCAGCCACTCGCACATAAATTCTTCCCGGTATGCCGTGCGACCCGTTGTATAGCGTGTGCAACTTTTACACAGATTAGAGTTAATGTCGCAAAATCATCTCGCACGAAAGAAAAAAAAAATAACAAGAATGTGTTGGCAACTTTTACATACGTTTGAACTAATGTACAGGAAAGCCACCAGGGATGCATGTGCCTTTAATTAACTAATTTTATTTGGCCGACACTAGTGCCGTGGCGCTACTGCACTAGCACGTAAATTGTTCTAAGTTAAACTGTTGACAAAAGGGAGTAAATCTATTATTAGTGGCACACACTAAATTTAGCATAAACATACATTTATAAAAAAAATTATTGTTGAAACAATTATCAGGCACACGCAGCAGCCGTGTTGCATCGGAGACTGTGTTGTGGCTCATCTTTTGGTTGCGTTATTGCATCTTGTTTTTTTGTCGATTTCCTTTCGTACAGGGACGCTAGATAGTGTTGACGTTGGTTGCGGCGGTGGCGGCGGTTTTCCCGACAAATTTGAAGAATGTTTGAAATTATCAAATTTGGCATCCAGTAGAGAATAATTGGTGGCAGTAATTTTAGCGCGTATTGCATCCATGACACCATGAGTACATAAAGAGTTTCATAGGAACGTTATTTATTCATGAAATCGACAATGCTGAGGTATCGTAGCCTTTGCCCATGCTAAAATCGACTTGTTTTCTCAAGTTTTCCGTCGCATCAGTATTTAGTATTCAACACCACATAACACCGGTTTAATGTATCCACATAAAGAAATATTCAGTTTTCGTCCAAACAATAACTAAATTTTCTTTCATGTGTATCCTATTACTGGTATCAAGTGTGCAAATATATAGCCAAGTTAAGCACACCGAATAATACTTTAGACGTTAAAACGAAAACTTGAAAATTGCTACCGCTATATGTAGCAATCTTCTAGTTTTCATGTAACTTTCGAACTATTAGTAGATGCAATTAACTTAGCCAATACGATTAAATTTGGTCGTATCACTGTTTCAAAACCGTAAAACCAACTGAATAAATCAAACTTTTTGAGAAGTAATATACATGATGAGCAGCTCGAGGAATTTTGGAGGTCTCGTCCGTTATTGCACACAATGACATTGACCATACCTAGAACGAAATGTTCCACGTTATTACAAAATAAACCATAAGAGTTAACGTGGACCCGTAAGTTTACGAAATGCAATTCAAACATTCATCTCTATTACATCAATTTTACATTTTGGTTGACAATTCAAACTACAATATTGCACTAAATGGTTTACAGTTCTAAACACCCAAGTTACATTTCTGTTAGAACTTTAGCTGCTAAATTAGTGTCACCGTTTCAAAAGACCCAATCTGATCAACACGACCTTAGTAAACAATAAAATATTTGAGCAGACTTCGTAGGTACTTTAATGGTATAATGACAAGCTTCTTCATAGTAACTATAGAACTATAGAATTGTTCTATCTAGAAGCTTGCTTGGCATTTAGCGAGCGCTGATTACAGGGATGTTGCCGGTGTAAAAATTGTGAAATTTGCCAGTGGTAAAATAAAAGGAGAAAATGTAAAAAAAACAAAAAAAAAAACAAGGCAAAACGCACTATCGAAGTAAAAAAAAAAACAATCAAATTTTCCGTCTTCATTTTGGGCCGGGAATGAGGTAGGCATGTCTGTTGTAGAACACGAAAAAAAATTGGTTGGTTTGTTACCGAAATTGCTTTGAATTCGCTTTCGCTCTCTTTCGGAGTGAAATTACAGAGAAATTACAATGGTTACTGGAAAAGAAAAAAATGTAGTAAAGAATTATGAAACTGACGGGTATATTATGAAAACGAAGAAATAGTGATACAAAAATGAAAAGTAGGTATGTGAGAAAAATGAAAAGCAGGTACGAGAAAAAAATGAAAAGAGGGTATGTGAAAAATATGAAAAAAATGAAAAGTTGGAATGTGAGAAAATGTGAAAAAAAGCTGGTACTCCCGCAGCACCCTGCGATTAATAAAGGTGCTCGGTTCTGCTCGGCATCACTGATCGGCTCGGTTATGCTCAGTGTACCAGGCGTTTTTTGAGCGCTCGGCTCGGGATCGGCTCGGCAGGAAAAAAGTGCTCGGTACAGCCTTAGTTACTAGCTTCTTCTCAACCCCGCTTTTTATTTCATAATTAATTATATTCGTGTGCCTTAGTGAACAAACGTGGAATGACTACGCAAAAAAATATTCTCATCGTAAGTGTTACGACATTCCCATTGAACATGGTTTAGACACTCCATACCAAAAATGTCCATTTAAAAAAATAATGGCAAGGTATCACCATACAACAGAGTCATAACCTATCTGTCATAATTAATCAAATCGAACAATTTTTCTCATTACTGACGTAAAAAAAATTAAGCTCCAATTAATCTTCCAAACAATACGGTTGAGAAGAAAAGAGAAAAAAAATAAGGTTTAAATCATAATAGCCATTCTAAGTTAGTGTGCATGCTGACAGCACAGATCACAAACAACATAACACAGTTAGTACTAACAACAGGAGAATCCTCGGTTCACATCAAAGGAATAAGAAAAGTAAACATTGTCATAATAGTAGTAGTAATCTAAAATATATTTGAGGAAGGTCACAAAATTGCACTGTTAGTTTTAAGTACTTTACCCACGCATTGATTCACAAATCATTTTAAATAACTTAGTTCACAAAGGCGTTACACAGAGGCAGGCAGGGATAATTCTGCCTCTTGACTAGCACCATGAGTCTATGAAAATGATGAGTTAGTAACTCCTTTAGATTTAGTTTACTCTAGCGTATGATCAAAAACCCCATACTGTACCAGATGCGACACCTGTTGCCAGATGCCTGAAATTCGTCTCGAAACCCGAAACCAAAACTCGAAACTCTGGTCGGGCGAGCAAATCTAAGCCGGAAACACAGTTAAGTGCGGAGCTGTTTCCTTCCTTGACTGAAGCTCGCTCTTGTATCCGAAACTTGAATTAGATGTTTCTACCCAAGGCCCGCTGAGATATTAGCTGCGCAGCGCTACTGATTAATTGCTACGCCAAACAACAACAAAAAAATAGTTTCTGTTTATAATTCGTCGTTACGACTTTTTTTTCTCTGTGCGAACATATATCTTCCTTGAGCATATTCTGTAGCCAAATTCAATCTGTGATTGGCGAGAAGTAATTATGTCTTTGAAAATGGGAACAATGTGAACGGCTGGAAAATGCTTTAAAAAGTCAACTGTGACTCTGTAAAAAATCAACTGTGTAAAAAGTCAACTTTTCTGTGTATCCAGTGGTGTAAGGGACCAGTCATTATTTATCGCCGGGGATGGGGGGGGGGGGATTAGGAGGGGGTCATTATTTAAGACCCTCTCGATGGGGGGGGGGGGCGCTCATAAATTTTTCAGATGCCGTCAAGAGGGGGAAGGTCAAAAGCACTGATCAACTGGAAGAAAAAGTAATTTTTGTACCTCAAAAATGGCATTTTCAAAGTCAAAATATCTAAAAACATCTCAGGTTCTGGGACCCCCAATGATGTGACTATTGCAAGGTTTTGACGCTATTAGTACCGTTTCTGCAAGTCTAGTTTTTACAAAAAACTTTCTAGTAAAGCCTTGGTACCTGGTTTCTTGGCTTCTTCGGTCTTTTAGGTGCTGACTATCAGTACCTTCCTAAAGCACCGAACAGAGCGAACAGAACGCACCACTGTTACAGACAGTTTGGCTCCAAACTTGACGTCGCGCGTGCGCAGTGATGTTGCGTCAGCCGTTCAGTACCTTCCTAAACTACAATACAGCTCAACGAGCTCAGCAGCTTATTTATACGTCATACCTTCATCGCGACCAGACCTAGCTAATGGATTTAACCAGGATTGGCTAATAGATATGACCAGGCAAGAGCAATGCCAAATTGCGAACCATCTCAGGGAGGTGGTTTGCTGGGATCGAGGTTTGAGCATGCGCGAGCTAACAGTTTTGACGAAACGGATTCGTCGCTGACGATGTTGACGTCAATCAAGCCGCATCAACACGGATATTAGCAGGGAATGTGCCAAACTGTCACCAATAGTGGTGCGTTTGGTTCGCTCTGTTAGGTCGTTTAGGAAGGTACTGAATGTTGCGGATGTGGGCATTCAAGAGTGTTCAGTGTTAAGTGTCTTCATCATACTTATTGTATGAATCTCGACAGGAGATGGATGTAAGGAACATTTTATACAACATTTTTAAACCAACATGTCTTTTCCTCAAAAACGAGACACGTTTCCTTACAACTAACGGTAATTATCGGTTTGGAGAGCTACTTACTTAGTTTGGCTACAGCACTAATCTTGGCTGCAGGAATCATCTGCAGACGGTCTCAATGGATACACGAAAAGCGCACAGTTTCCGTGGGGGGGGGTTCACACTATTTTCGGACCTTGGGGGGGGGGTAAAATTTGACTCTCTGTAGTGGGGACCCCATAGAAAATTTGGTGGTTACATTTTCATTTCCTCCCCCCCCCCCGGCCATAAATAATGACCGGTCCCTAAGTACATGTCTTTACCGTCCATTCGTGTTCTATACTATGAGAAGATATTGCACAGAGGCAGCTATGAGACCATTCATAAAGTACGTTACGCTCGGAGGGGAGGGAGGGGGCCAGCCCGGTGTGACAAAACATGACATAGGGAAGGGGGGGGGGGGTTGTCAAAAATGTGACGTCACACTTTTACAGTTTTATACACCTTTATTATTTGTGTAAGAAAAAATTTTAATACTCTGTCTGTATTAAAAATAAATGATGGGCTACGGAGTATGAAGGTGTAAAACTGCTTCTGTTTGAACCTGTCATATGTCACTATTCTTGAAATTAATTGGAATACAAAGGAGTTCTCATTTCGAATGTTAGGTTGGGAAAGGCAAGAATTGAAGGTTTTCTCTTACCGGTTTTTCCCATCTGAAATGGTCGAAATGACAGTGACACAAGCCTCAGTACACTCCTGAACTGTAGAACGACCTAGCCAATTCTAACAACGCTTTCCGTGCGTTGACTCAGGGAAGTCACGATCTAACGTCGTAGCATTGGCTGTGGGGAGCGTTAGGCTCAATGCCTCGTAGAGGTGTACTACAGTATCGGACGGATCTAGAAAGAAAAAAAAGCCTATGCGACTGTATTGCCAATGAAATCACTGATGATCCGGCTGATTTGTACTGTTGCTGCTTTCTGTAGTTACAGCCCGAAAGAATGCCGACGGAATGCTGCCTCTCTTTTCATTATAAAAGTTCGTGAGTGGCAGAGTTACAAGTAAAAAACGTGACAAGATTTTAGGTATTTCCTAGCAAAATTGTCATTCTCCATCCCGAGATAACCTTAGCAGTTGAAGAGGCAGTTACTTCTGCTATTTCCTTTTCCTCTTGCTTTTTTGCTTCATGGCAGAAAAATAATCTGTTTTTAAGAGGTCTGTGCAGGCCCAATAAAATTACTTTTCCAGAAAAAAAATGTCGGGGGGGGGG
>JAHWFP010091057.1:112494-129358 GCA_023313725.1 Lithobius niger
TGCAACCGCTAACAGGTAGGAGCCGGCTCTTACTGGTTTGAACAATAAAGTAGCCTCGTTCCCGGCTGTTGGCATTCCGCCAAGTTCCGGTGTAGACGGAAGTTGACAGGACGCCAAGCAGCTTGTGTAACTACAAGGTGCACCGTGTGCGTTCACACAAGGTGCGCCCTGCTATTCGTAAATAGCGTGTTACACTAACAGCGATTTTATATTTCATTAAATAACTATTGCTTCAACTGCAACACTTTTGCATTTCAAGGAATTTCCTACTAAATGGCGAACTTTCATCGCTACGGCACTGGATGCCTTAGAAGGGGATAAGCACTACAAACGAAAATATGATTTCGTTAAATATTTCTAATCTACTTTAATTTCTTTTGCTCTTCACCTCTAAAAGACATATTTCATGTAATGTATGGCTCTCGATAACAGCTACAGTGTTGTGGTATTCCACAACTCGAAATATTCAAATCCATCCTTTTTGCACATTCAACATAATTTATACTCGGTATCAAGAAACTAATCATTGTTTTTAAACAAAACTAATAGATTTATTTTCGTCAGTTTTATGAACCTATTGTCCAATGTCTTTTTTATTTCAACTTGTTTGCCAGCATCAGGAGAGATTGGACAGCATACTGCCGTCAGTGCTACAGTCGCACTGTTTTTTTTTTAAATTATGAAGCTCACTTTACTGATACTAAAAACATAAACATGCTAAGTGGTTTAATTTGTTTGCTGTTGGCCAATCGAACAGCAGTATGTTGAGCGAACATACAGTGTTGGCTATTTTTATGGAGTTAAAGTAGCAGTTTTTATGTCACTATCATCCTTGGATTTTTACCTGAACTGAGGCACGGACGGTGCAATACCAAACCTCGGCCATGTTACCCTAAATACAGTATCGAACCTCAGACGCATTACCACGCACACAATGTCAAACCTCAGCCAGATTACCATGCACACAATGACAAACCTCAACCAGATTACCACGTACACAATGCCTTGCGTCAGGCACATATTCTGGCTAGAAAGTTGTGATCAATTTGCATTAACCTGTGTTCCTTGCTTGTTACTGCTTTGCAATTGTTCATATTCGCTGCAACCCCATTTATCTCGTGGCAAATAATTCAAAACAAGCAGCAGACGAAGGACTGTTCCAAGAAAAGTTTGAATGTAACGAACATTTGTGCTAAACTATAAAAGCTAACATAAAATCGGGAGCAACCTGTAGCGCCTCGAATTGGCTAACGTTTACACTATAAAAACGTGTTTTAAAATAAACACATGTTAGACACACCATAGGAATCGTTTTAGATGTTTTTGGCTGAAAAACACAAGCTTTTTACAAGAGTACGGCACTGAAAACATTACCGTTTGTAAAGTGTTGCAGACGTTGCACGAATTTAAATAAAATACTAGCGTTTAGTTTGCAACACTCTATAAATACATGCTTAAATCACTTAGCGACCTAAGTGCTAAAAATAAAAATAGTAGTTTTTTTTCTTAAAATAAAGAGGGTTTATTTTACAACGCACGCTAAACTTAAAGGTGCATTCCTCTCGGTGGGATTTCCTGTACGGCTCAGTTTTGCAACATTAGTTCAGACGTGTGTAAATGTTGCAAAGGCATTAATTTTTCTCTTTTTCCCTACGCATGAAACGGAATTGCTGCATTCACTCTACACTACGCAAATGTCGCAAAAGCCATTACGAGCAGGATGCTTGAAATTAGTGAGAAGGTATGTCCTTTTAAGCGTTTGATGTTAAACGCAACTTTCAAAAACATATGCGTTATAAAAACACTACTGTTGTAATTTAAGTGCTTTTGTCATATCATGTGTTTTAAGCGTGTGTTTGCAAAGTGTTGCAAACTGAAAGCTAGTGTTTTAGTTAAAACGCATCTTATGTCTGCAACACTGTTATAAACGCTAATGTTTTGAAAGGTTTCTTCTCAGTCCATGCTATTTGTAAAAGCTTTTGTGTTTTTCAGCTAAAAACGTACAAAACGTTTTCCAGGCATGTTTTAGGCTATGGTTTTCCCACAGTGGCATTTACTTACCGCTTCTTTTGTTTTCGTTTATGATTTTACGGAAGATAGATAGATAGATGCAGTTCTATCGATCAATTTTCAACTTCCGGTTCACCCTTGATGAGCACCATCAACACCTTCCAAAAGAATGAAAAATGCCAGGAGTTGCATAAAGGAGAACCGTATGCCTACCTTGTAGTGTCCGTAATTGGCTACACTTTAGGGGAGGAAGAGTAAGAAACAGAAATGACCTGTGCTATCTGAGACGGACAGCTGAGTTACGTTACCGGCGAACCTTTAATTATGTTGTAATGGACATCTGTATTTATTTATTTATGCTGTAATGGACATAGTATCATGAATACAGCTAAATCGAGTGTCACTTGGTGGTTGATATTGAAAAAGAGAAGCCCAAAGTGGTCAATGTCAATACAATCCGACGTTTCATCTGACTCCAGGTTATTATAAAGGGAATAAAAAACACAGGTACAAACAGACAGTCGAAAACTGCCTAAGTCAAAACAACAATTCGAACAATTTGAAAAAAAAAGGAGAATTTAAAATTTAAAAAAGAGGAAGCGAAGCACACGACCATTGAGTGCAGTCTGGGTTTTATTCATTTTCCCTTGGTGGTGAGGGCGACAAACAGTTATTTCTTGTCTTTAATTAGACCTATACATGAATATGGAGTTCCGTTTTGGGAACCCCGTTTTACGTCGAACATGGCTATGGAATACGTTGGAACATCCGGGGGCCATCAGACGGTTAAACCGAAAATGGCCTTGACGACCGGTTTCAAGGTCAACGAAAAACTAACTCAAGAAGTAGCACAGATAGGGGCATGATGTAAATTCAAAATTGTAGAGGACGAAGACATGACCTCAACAAAGCAAGCAGAACAGAAATCGGTTCAAATGACAAAGAGATACAGTAAAAACAATAGGGGTCTTGCAACCCCATTGCAGGGCTTGACCACAACCCACCCTGGGGTAGAAACACAAACAGGCAACAATAGGAAATGTCTACCTCAGGGATTAATGCAAACAGGCTTCTCATATGGATCCACCAGGTCTGCCTGCTAACCTTTTGCTGTACGCACAGTGGTGCCTGTCTGTGTTTCTACCTCAGGGGTGGTTGAACTGATATCATAGCTATTTTTTTTCGGTTACCTTTCATGTGGATCCCACCAAATTGCATGCTTTTCACAGTAAGTGAACAATTCAACCCTCTAGTCGTCTTACTACATGTGTGAATGACGAGGAACTTTCAATTTCAATTCACCAAGCAATGAAGATGATCCAGTAAGTATTTCATTATACTCTACAAAAGCTGCAAACTATAAGTATTATAATTCGTTTTCTTCAGTCCAATTCTATTAATTTGTTTTATTTTTAGGCCTCAGTGCAACTTTTTGTCTGCACACTTATTTCTTTGATTTCCGACGTTTGTTTTACATATTAAAGCCCTGTTGGTATATTTTTATATGTCATAAGGTACAAATTCCTGTGTATAAAACTGCCAAAACATCGAAAACTGCCAAAATAAAATCGTCAGACTAATGAAAACAGACTTGCGCTATCCACAGACATCCACTGTCACTTACGCCCTTTTTCCATTGTATCGGAGGAAGCAAGCGTCTTAGGCGAGGGGACTTTTAGTATGTTAAATACACCATTGGTAGCTACTTATGTGCCAGCTTTCAGCTTTTTAAAAATTAATTCCAGGTTTTAACCTAAAGTTACTGGACTATTAATAGGAAACACTGCAGTGAAGGCAACAGCCAAGCGAAAGGTCTGAACTCAGTGCCAACTCATACTGCGAGTTTTGTGAGGAGTATCTAGGAATTCCGAAAACACAAAGGTAGCTGGGGGAGTTGAACAAATATACTAGACGAAAGAGCGGGGTTGCTTTTGGACGGCACGAATCACCTTGCAGGTACCGTTATTAAAGTGGCACTATTACCGATTTAAATGCGAACGAAAATACCATGGCGCCATCTAGTGGCAGTGATATTGTTAACCATTATAGCTTGCTCCAAGGTGCACGAGGACGAACCAAATTTTCACTCAATAATTAAGGATGTCGTGGTTTGTTTGTTTCGTTAAAAGAAATGCCGTTATGCATTCCTTCGCTTGGTGCAAGCTAGAGCTAGATGGAACTACATAGCGCTAGATGTTGTCAGATTTCGTCTGCTTTCAATCGATGATAGTGCCACTTTAACAAAAGGCAACACGCTATCACACGGTATCAGACTGCTGATTCATTCAAAACGGTAACCTACTAAATGCGGTCCTTTTTCGCTGAATTTCGACCAATTCTTTTAGTGAATTTAATTATTTTAAGGCCATTTAAAAAAAAGAAGTTGTTTCTCAAGCCCTACCGCACGGACTCCAAACCCCCCGCACCGACCTTTTTTTTTTGGTTTACGGAAACCAGAAATGTCAACTCACGATCTGTTCTAACGAATTTTGAATTCACCGGACTTTTTTTTTTGTGCGAGTGTTCTTTTTGCTCACCAAATACTGTGATAGGGCTCCCGTGTAAACCGTGATATTTGGTTGAAGTTTTTCATTAAAAAATAGAACAAAATGGCTTTGTTTTAAGTTACAACCCCTATATTATGGTAAAAAAGTAAATAAATAATAAAAAAAAAAAATTCGCCCGCCCGCACCGATTTTTTTCGTAAAAGGCTCGAGAAACAATTTTCTTTTTTTAAGTGGCCTAATGTATGCTTACATAATACGCACTGTACTTACTGCTGAGCAAGAGACGCTGTGGCGTAGCTAAGGGTGTGCAAACGTGTGCAATGCACGTTCGCACACGTTGCCCTTTTCGCCAGTAACTACCTATTTTCCATAGGCACCAGGCACCAAGTCTTCATGCACAGGTATGCACATGTTGCCCTCTCGCTAGGCACATGTTGCCCAAATTCCTAGCTAAGCCACTGAAGAGACGTTACAGCACCATTTTCTTTTTAAATTCTTGTACAGTTTTTTTTAACTGTTCGTTCTATTTTTTTTGGGGGGGGCCCCCCCGGGCCGTACTCTACGGCTCTTTACTCAAACTTCGCAAATTACTTTAGTAAAGCGAGCATTTTTTTTTATTCCGTACGCATCTCATTTTTTATTTTGATGTTGAGAAAATTATTTGTATTGGCGAAGTGGTAATCTTGTCACCTGCTGTGCTACATACCTACAATTCAGTATTGGGGTTAGTTTAAGGTACACGCTTAAAAACAGTAGACTGACATAGACAACAAGCATAAAATACCCTAAAATTATAAAATTTAAATTTAACCGAAGAATAGAAAAGCAAGTTGGAGGTTGATAAAAATATTTCGCTGTTTACTATCTTGTCAAATTTTACAGCTACAATTTTGGCCACAATCTGTCGGGTCCACCCCCCTTCAACCCCCCCCCCCCCCCTCCGCGTGACCCTCCCTCTTGCACTGATAAACAGCGTGCGTCACAGCGACATGTAGGCAGTGATTTTCATGGTTTAAGAACAATAATAAACGACTTCTAATTTTTGTTATATGGTATTCGTTTTCTACTACAAATTACTGCTTACTAGAGAAATCATTCTTGAATTAAAGTAGGTTTGTAGTTTATTAGAGCGTCATGAATTTTACCTTCCACAAATAAGCGTTGTAAGCAATGGGCCACATTTCAGATGAGATGGGCCTTTAACTGCCAGTGGCCGGTGGGCCTTTTTGCTGTCAATCCGCCCCGCCTGCAGACGTCATGTACCTAAAATTCTGCCAATGGCCGTCCCTTTGGCCGTGGGATGGCTGAGAGGGAGAGCTCCAGCGTTTGATTTCGAAGGTCGTCGGTTCAATTACTCGCCCAATTTGTCTGAAATTTACGTTAATAGAAGACACACTTAATACAGTTACGATGTTAAGTGTAGCTTTCACACTAGCGATAAAGCTGCCATATTTATCGAAACTATAAATCTGTAGGAGGACAGCCCAAGGCCATTTACTGCCTCATTTGTGCATTAAATTGGCAGCGTTTACATCGTCATTCCATTTTTAATCAAATCATTCCATCACTCCTCTACAGTTGTAACTTCATGCAACTACGTCGGAAGAGTGAAGCAAAAAAATTCAAGTTGCAACACGACATTTGCTGTCGTACAAAGGCGTCAAACATTCGGGAGCGTGCCTCCCCCCCCCACCCCCACACACAACCTTTTTGGATGTCCTTTTGGTAGTAAAATGTGAATAAAAAACAATTAACTATTCTTTTTAGACATATGAATACAGTTGTCGGAAAAATAGTGACAGCCGTTATTTACATCTTCCATTCAAAACGTTGCTCTTTTCCCTTTTTTTAGTGCTTTGTCATTTTTGTCTTATAGTGTAACCCCCTCCCCTTTTCTTTTTGAGAATATGCGGGCTCCTATGCTGCCGATCGATAATGACTGCTGAGGTACCTCTTCCCTCACGGCTGTGCTCCTGCAATTCATATAACTCCGTTTGTTACGCCAGCTTCATCTGTTGCGCTGTATTTACTACACCTCACTCGTAGTTTTTTTTAGTCCAAAAGGCAACGGCAATAGGTTTCCATCTGTTATAATTTAATCTGCGATAATCATAGCGGTTCCGTTTTACCCGACTTAATTTGCAGTGAGGTTGCCGGCCAGGCCCAGCCGAAGCTAAAAATAGTGGTACGGCGAATCGGCAAATCAGTCATCTACCCATTTTCATATCTGTCCCCCTCCCCCCCCCACCCCCACACAAAAAAAAAATTAAAAAAAATGTAATATGCAACTAATTAAAATCCAAATCCATTAAAATTTCGTTTAGTTTAAGAAGAAAGCCTAATGCCACAAGATGGTGGTGGGCAATCATTGTCAAAAAAATTGCTTAAACACATATAAAATCATTTAGACACATTTTTTTATCGCATCGTATGGGGCGAGGGACAATCGTCTAACTGGAAAATCGCATAATTGGAAGAACGTGTACCGTATAACAGTATAACGACACGAAATTCGTATAATGGAAAATCGCTAACGGGAAATTTTTATGATGGAAAATCGTCTAATGTCCCTGCCGCGCTCGCTGAGGCTATACATATAACATCAAAAACTGTAGGTATATTATTGTTCAGTTAGACGTTTATCCATTATACGATTATCCATTATACGATATTCCGTTTAGATTATTTTCCATTTAGATGATTTTCCAGATTTTTTATTCATGCAGATATTAGACAATTATCCCATTAGACGATTTTCCAGTTAGACTTTCGTCCAACGCCCCCATCGCACTGCATGTGTTGTTTCGTTTCGAAGCCTTCCGCTTCGCCTCCCACTGCAGCGAGGCTTTCGTTTGGCGCTAGCCTACGGTAAAAGTGATACGGCTCTCGCCGGACTGGCCGGACCGGTTCCGCCGGCCCTGCGGTTACCCAGTCCTATTCGCTTTATTCTGCGTCGCCGCTTAAAAGATCCCACGATTATTGCATTTTAACTGTTCACATCCTTCAATCTACTAAACTCGTAAATTTATTACATTAGTTATCATCATGCAGTAACAGTCTGCACGGCACTAGATTTTCCGACGAGTCAGAATACGTGCATGACGAATTTCAAAGTTCGTCAGCTGTCAATGAAGGGTTAGCTTTGTGTCGACGTCAGTCGCAGATGTTAAATATTGTACCAGTCGGCACGAGAAAAAGTACAGTAACGCCGACATCTGCGATAGCTGTCATTTTATAATATTCTGATGTCCTTCGGTTGTCGTTTGAAGAACGCAAAAATTCGTATCTTCCGCAACTCTGTCTGAAAAGTACTGTTCTTCCTGATTGGTTAACGGAATATATCCGGTTACACTTAAAAAGGGTTAACTGCTTCCTTGGCATGTAATAACACATCACTGCCAGATGTAACCCATAACTCAAAATGGATCGCAACAAACAACTTGAAGTAAGTAAAGAAAAGGCTAAGCATGCAGTCTAGACAGCTAAAAATGCTCCGTTATTCCCTTCACCTTTCCATTTCGACTCTCTATGCTATATATAGGCTTCATGTACCGTAAATAGCGTATTATACGCCCAAGGGCTGTTAACATTAATTCGATAAACAAAAAGGGGGTGGACCGTAACATAGTTATAATTCATTTTTCTAACTTCTGTCTAGGTATAGGGTGTTTAGGCATAACTCCACCGCGAAAAATTCGATGTTTATTTATTCGTCACCGTTTGTAATCTAGGTTCGGTCTAGCATTAATGCAATGTCTTTATTCTCATTTGTTCGGGAATTTAAGGTTATTAGAATATTAATGCACGGTGATGACGTCACGCTAACACCTGCCCATGCTAAAAGTGTAGTCGTTGTGTACGGTTAATCTGAAAACCCACACACGTCACCGTGGGTTAATTTCAATAACCCACACCTTTTTCAGCCCCTGCTCCACCATGTGACATAGTGTAATGACCGACTTTGCAAAACTACCGTGCACAACACAAATTCAATCAGCACACCCCATTGCAACCAGCATAAACAGGCACATTTGCAACCTGCGATATTTTACGTACTAATACGAAACAAGCGGCTACAGTGACTATCTAGTCGCATCCGGTCTTCTGTACAGTTCTGCCAGTGCTTCCAATAGTGACGCACACTTCTCTATCACGCATTGCAACAGCTATCTCTATTATATAATCTAAAAGCAGTAACCATCAGAATTGCCCGTTAAAAACGTGTTAACTTTTAAGCTTATTTTACATTTTAGGCGTAATTGTTGGCGTTTAGGCCTAATTTACAACTTTCATTTCGTAAGTAGCAACTGACGGAGATTTGGATTGTATACAGTAAGCCTATTCATTTTTGTAACACGGTTTGCCTCGATCCGGGCACACAGTTAGTGTTACAACGTAATGCGCAACGTAACCTATTTGGATCAGTGGTAGTAGGCAAGGGGACAGGAGAGACGCTGTTGAGAAAGCCAGCAGCGACTTGTAGCATCTTGACGTTGCCATGGTAACATGATTTTAGGCCTAATTTTTGTAACGGCAGTTTTAGTTTCGTTAGTAGCAGATAGGCCTAATGGAGAATTTGGTTCGACCGTAAGCCTATTCATTCATGCAACAATTCGACAAGACTCTTTTAAACGAAGCTAAAATGTTTTTGTTTTTACGGCTGCATTAACACAAATCCTTAGGAATTCAATTCGACGATGAAATGTTATTATTTAATTTAGTTACGTCGAAGAAGTCTATTAGCTATAAGGAGGTAACGATGTTTTAATTTGTCATGTTATTTAACTAACTTTTGACACTGAATCTAACGTTGTAAACAGTGGTCGTCTCTATCTAGTACCGTTGCGAAGTTGAAAAAAGCGACGGACGAACAAAGTCATTGCAATAGTCTTCTCAGCCGGTACGGCTGTACAGAAGACTAAAAAACAACCTCGCGTAGTATGCTAGGTCCCCACCGTGGAGGAATGGCCCAACCCGGCAACCTTTTGTCCCGACGATACGAAAACTAGGCTACTGACACTTTGAAATACACCTAAAAACCTACGAGACTCACAAGCGAATAGTGCATTTTATACTCTCATCTTATTAAACTATTAAAGTAGAAAAAACATAGTTTTACCTTAAAACACAAACATCGGTAACGGAACGTCTCTCCCCGTCGCTCTGACTTCGCACACAGGAAGCTTCTCAGCCGGAAGCTTCCGTTCAAAAATTTATATAAATCGCATGTAAATTTTTTTTTTAATTCATGAATCACAAATAAAATTTACAAACAAAAATCTTTAAAAGCTTAAATAAATCCGATAAGTTAGCTTGACGTCACACCTTAGCATAGAAAATACATATCCGTGAACAAGACCTGCTAAACCTGAAATAATTAATCTTTTGCTCGAAACGGCCAGTCCAAATATCTCAGGGTGGCAAAATCACACTCGCGCTAATCGCGCGTTTTTCGCCCCCCCCCCCCCTCGATATTTGGACTGTCCGTTTCCCGCAGACGATCAGTTATTTCAGGTTAACTGGGTCTTGTTCACGGATATCTATTACTTAGTTTATTTAGTCTGCTTTATGTGTGAAACTTTTACTTAATTTTGGTGCAGAAAAACGATGATTTAAGGGGATAAAACATTGATTTCTTTGAATGTATGAAACTTTTAGTCAATTTCTGGCAGAAAAATTACGATCCAAATTGCTCTCTAAGGTTAGAAATTGTGAAATAATCTAGTTAATTATTATTCTTATCACTATAAATACTTTCCTTCCTGTAATGTCCGGTCTGCCGTGTCAATGGGGCAGCCAGAAGAAGGCAAATGGGCTACTTGCCCTCCTCCCCCCCAAGACTAGAGATTAACAGTAAAACTGAGCAAATCCAAGCACTTCGATTTTTTTTGATGATATCAGAAAGCCCTTTTTTTCGCGTCAAGAAGCATAATGTTGGTTTATATTACAATGCTCACATCAGCCTAAATTCGTTCTCCGAGCCGTATTTACCTCTCCTCCGCCCCCAACCCTCCCAAAGTGTGAAAAATATTTGTACTGACTCTAAACAAAGAAGTATGGAATTTATTGCCACTAAGAAAATTTTCTCAAATTAAGCTTCTTAAAAGCATAAAAAATCATTGACATTGTTAAAAATGCGTTAGGTTTCGGACCCATTTTCTTTTCCCCTCCAAACAAAATTCCTGAATGTGCCACTGGCAGTGTAGGGGAGGGGAGAAGGAGCATCAGGACAGCTCCTTTTATGCAGTACTGTTGATGCAGGATATGTCTAAGACGCCCGGGTAGAGCTGTTTCTTGTATGTTGATGGTGTGGGGTTTCTGAGCTAGGGTTACCAACGGAAGCCGTCAGGCTTAGTGGTAGTGGTGAATGACAAACCGAATTCATGGTTAGCAGTTTGTGGTCGTTGTTTGTCATCCAGAGAGGCCTTGGTATTCTGCAGGAGCAGTCTGGCTGTCCTGGGTCAGCTCCTGGTTAGTGATGTCCTAGTACGAGTGGCAACCAAGTGGCTTATACGAGTGGCTGCACCACTTTTTTGGCAAGTAGTAATTTTGTGCTAAGTCTCACGACAGAGTGGGAAGGGTCGTGGAATGCTCGTATAAACATGCTGAATTCGTTCATTCTTTTGGCTCTGTGCCATAGCGGATCTGTTTTGCATAGCATTGCAAAACTGGCCTGCATTACGCAACGGAAGCTGTCAGGCTTAGTGGTAGTAGTAACTGACAAACCGAATTCATGGTTAGCAGTTTGTGGTCGTTGTTTGTCATCCAGTGAGGCCTTGGTTTTCTGCAGGAGCAGTCTGGCTGTACTGGGTCAGCTCCTGTTCAATGATATCCTAGTGCGAGTGGCAACCAAGTCTACGTACTTATGGCTACACCACTTTTTTTGGCAAGTAGTAATTTTGTGCTAAGTCTCACGACAGACTGGGAAGGGTCGTGGAATACTCGTATAAACATACTGAATTCGTTCATTCTTTTGGCTCTGTGCCATAGCGGATCTGTTTTGCATAGCATTGCAAAACTGGCCTGCATTATCCTTTATCCCTGGTTGCTTCCACCAACAGCACAACCTACTTGGAGATACTCTTCCTGCACTGCTTGTCTCCAAGAAGTGTGTTGGGTCTTCTCCTATCAAGATAAAACCTTCTTGGACAAACACACTTCATGCCTTGCTTTTCTCCAAGCAGTTTTCTCTATCCCTGCACAAAAGACCGTCAGAATAACCTTCTTGGAGACACCCACTTTTTGTATGGCTTGTCTCCAGAACACTGTTGGATCATCTCCCACCACGTCCCCACTTCATGCCTTGCCTCTCTTCGGGCAGTTTTTACCTGTTGAAGGTGTTCGTCGCCGTTTACATCTGCTACGATACTTAGCGTGCCAATTGAGCAATAAGTCTGGCCTCCTGTCCGGGTTTTTATTTTCATTTTTGCAGGTGGTACAGATCTATGATAAGATCTAGACGTGAGGTTTGTTTAACTCCTCTGTATTGTGTGGTGCAGTCGCAACCCGGTCCACTGCACTGTGTTTGAGGTTGGCACTAATGACCTTGCTGTCGACGCGCTATTAAGCCTCACCCCCCCCCCCCTTACCAATGACACAACAACCTTCTCAAAGACACCCACTTCATATGCCTTGCATGGCCGCAAGCATTTGCTGGATCTTTTATTGAAGACACAGCCTTCTTGGGATAGAAACATGGCATGAAGTGGGTGGGTGTCTCCAGGAAGCGTGTGCCTCGTTGGCAGTTAGGTGTACGTATATCCTTTTGGGATGTAAAGCAATTTATAAATATCTTTTCAAGGAAAGTAAAGGTTTAAAACGTGTTTCCTGTTTTCAATGCGCCACAAGGAAAAAGTTAAGGTTGTAATTGCACCAAACGTGATCTTACTGATTTCCACTTAACACGCCGGCAAACTATCTGTCTAACTGTCATCACGAAAGCGAAGCTTCTGCAAAACAATTTTATTTAACAACGACAGCTGCTTGGCTCAACCATTCATCATGACTCAGCATTTGTCTGCTGTTAACATGAAGAACAGGTGGTTATTTGCTTGGTAGTCTGCAGCCAGGAGCATACAACACAAATACATCAAAAGCTTCTACGAGGAAGATCCAGGCTGATCGTTACTAGTTAGACCGACTCACAATCACTCTACTTTGCAGTACTGTAAGGCTTATCAAAACTAACCACCACACCAAATCCAGCTTATCATTTTGCGCAGCGTGTTTCTGGCATCTAATTCTGGAAAATTGGATACTAACGATTGCTTGATAACCGAGTCAGTCTTGAATAATATTAGATTAGTACTTTTATCACTATACAGACAACTAAACCAATAAAAAAAAATGTGCTAAAGAACTGTCTAAAACTCAAAAAACTTGTGGGAAATGTGAAAATGTCGTTGTCTTAGGGGATATGAATATTGCTACTTAAGAAACAAAAGTAGAACAATAATCAGGATATGAGTAAAAAATTAAAACGGTTACAAGGCAAGAAATAAAAAGAAATGAAGTGACTACAGTGTCCGCGGCCTATCTTGAGTTCTCCGCAGAACGAACACAGATAATCGATTGTACGTTTTCAGTAGCAGAGTGCCTTGTTGATATCCAAGATGGTTACAAAAACAATGGCGTCCATCGATTAAAGCCACCCCATCCAGGAAGACGTAGCCGCTCACAAAATACTTGCAGGACTCAAGATACACCGCGCACACAATAAATCATATACTGACCGTATCCTATCAAGTGAACAGCAGTGGAATGTCATTTTGCACGGAAATAGCAGATTATTATTTTGCTGGGATTATGCTAAATACTGACAAAATTGTAAAATATGCAAAAAAAACTTAGAATAGTCTGATAAAGTGAAGATTTGAACTGATGGGAATTTCTTAAAAGACATTACTGATCTAAACCAAATTTATGAGGAAATTGAAAAAAAATTGATAAACTTTATAAGGAAAATAAAAAGCTACTTCCGTAAGGAAGGAAAATGAACCCATGGTCAAATTTTTTGAAAAAATGGCTAACAAAGCAAACGGTAATCTTAACTGAAAAGAAAAATAAGTCATGGAAAAAATAAAAAATAAAAATAGGCTAGTAAATAATGAAATAAAAAATGAATATAAAGAACTAAAAAAAAAAGAGGTAACCAAGCTAATAATAACAGATAAACAAAAATTATTATAAAAATCAAATTCTAGAAAAAAAAACTAAAGACACTAAAAATATATGAATTACAGTAATGAACTAATTGGTAATCCAAAAGATAATATCGATGAACATGTTTAAAAAAAATTATACGCCAAGACTTACAGGAAACTTGTAATAAATTCAATGAAACCATGCAAACAAATTAAAAAAAAAAGGTAAACCAAGCAAAAACAATTAAAAGCAAAACATAACAGAAAAAGCAAAATAGGATTGAACCACATAAAGAAAAAAGTCACCAAAAGTCTATATTTATAAATTCAGCCAACGAAAATGACATAGTTAATATACTGACGGAAATTCATTCAACCAAGGCTTTAGGATCCGATAGTTTTTTACTCGAACACTTGAAATTATCAGTAAACAATAGTGCCAGATTTTTCGATATAAACGCTATCATTGATAAGAAAATTTGGCCAGATAAACTGAAAATACAAATCTTACGCCCAATTTATAAAAAGGGAAATAAAACACAATATGACAATTACAGGTCAATAGATTTATTGCCGGCAAACAAAATAAACAAAATTATTGAGACTTTTTTGCAACAAGTATCAAACCTCCCTAACAAAACTTAAATTTTTTTTAGAGAGACAATACGGTTTTCAAAAGAATAAAAGAACAACTGATGCATTAAAACATACGAACGAACAAATTGTGACAGCAGTAAATAATGGTAAATTTGCTGGAGTCATTTTAGTGGATCTCCAAAAAGCATATGACACTACAGACAGAAATATTTTACTTGTAAAGCTACAAACTTATGGTATTAGAGGAAATATGCACGAAATCTTAAAAAGGTATCTAACAACAAACAGAAACAGCATTACTAAATTTAGCAGTACAGAACGTGATAATATGCAAATCAATGAGAAAATACCGCAAGGCTTAACCTTGGGACCTTTGTTATCTAGACACACGCTAGTGTGTCGCCACCAAGTAACAGTACACCATCCCATTGTAGACATCCGATTGTTAAAAATTGATTGTTAATGATAAAAAGGCGGCTCACTAGCAGACATGTGTCTGTTAACTGTATGCAACTGAAAGCATATTTTGGCATGTTGAGGATAAATCCCAATGCGACAGAAATGTTTCAAATTGTGGAAAATGTAAGGGGAAGGATCAGAGATTAAGAAAACTAAAATTTAAAGGATGAGTGTCCACCAATCATAGAGGACAAGATGCGTCAATAACGTTGTTTTTATGTTACTGTCTAGCTAGCTAGCTGACTAGCTAATAAGATTTTTCCCATGTTAAATCCCATAGACTTTTTGCTCATGGCTAGCGCAAAATTGAGAAGGCCTACGTACCTGAACTTTTGCACACGGATGCATGGTGATATGAGGATGGTCCTTTTGTTGGTTTGGGGGTTGTAGGGGTCAGGACAAATGCGTGCGAGGGTTTTGAACTCACACGTTTCTCTTCCAAGTTGCAACCAAAGAATTTAAGCGACAATGGCTTGAACAATCAAGACTGGTCCTTAGATTTATTGTAAAACCTGGACGAACTAAACACTGAACTGTAACGAAGGACAAAATAAAGAAACATTAACGTTGCCGTGGATTACGTAAGAATAAAGGGATGCACGTTAGATGATGGTTACGCAACATACGAGCATACACGAGTTAATGGTTTTTTTGTTAATAACCCGAAAAAAAATGCTTCGCGTTCTGCTGTTTTAGTAACAGCGACCTTCGGGGTTTTCTGCATGACTGAATGTAAACGAAATCTTGAAAAATTAAGGGGAAGTTGCAGGGATAAACAAAACAACTGAAGGGGATGCGCTGATTGAGTGAGCGAAGCGAACGAAATCAGCGATTGTTAGTCAGTGTGTGCAAAAATGGGATTGAAGCATCTTAAACAGACGGTGTAACCTTATATACGTTCACAGTACTATGGAAGTTGTGATATCCACCCAAAACCAAAACTGGTAGAAAAACCCGCCAAGTTTCCAAAAACGGTCGGCCTTTGAAGGTAGTGATATCATTCCACCAGGGAAAGGCCGCCAAGGTTAATCCTATTAGCCAAGTTAATCGCACCGAATAATACTTTGGACGTTAAATGAAAACTTGAAGATTGCTACCGCTAAAAGCAATCTTCTAGTTTTCATTTAACTTTCGAATTATTAGTATGTGCGATTAACTTGGGTAATAGGATTAACCTTGGTGGCCTTTCCTTGGTAGAATGATATCACTACATTCAAAGGCCGACCATTTTTGGAAACTTGGCGGATTTTTCTACCAGTTTTGGTTTTGGGTGGATTTTTGGTTAACATAAATGGTATTGATGATAATCTTAAAAAACTTAACACTTTTTGCAGACGATATTTTTTTTATGTGCTTTTGGCTCAACTATGAAAATATGTAAAACGTTTTCAAAAAAGTTTCGACAAAGTTTAGATACGGTGCTTATAAACGAAGTTTACATTACTGAAGAAAAAACAGTTTACTCGGAAATTAATACTGCTCATACAAAATATGTTCAAGAAAAGAATATATTATTATACGAAGGTCCAATACGCAACAATGGGGTTTTAAATAGTAACATCACCAATCTGAAAAAAAGTTTACACTGCCAAATATTTAGGCTTACATATTGATCAAAACTGGAAATTTGAAATGCATATGACGGAACGTGTTAAGAAGCTACGCCAAATTATGCCTAAATTATATCAGTTACGATGAGTTCTGGATTTGAAAAATCGAAAGTTGCTGTATGATGCACTAGTCCAAATCACACCTAATGTGTGGTATTAACAAACAATACCTTGTTGACACGTGGGCAAACAATTCAAAATAAAATTATTCGTGTTCTTTTCCAGGACAGCCAAAAAAAAAAAAAAAGAAAGTTAAGAAGATTAAATTCGATCATAATGTTTTCAATATAGATATCCTTAGAGACTTCTTGGAAAAACAAAAAACTATTTTGAAATTGAAAAAAAATCATCTTAAGAAACCTAAGGAATAACAAACAGTAGCCCAGGAGCTGAATCAGTTAAAGAGAAATAATTTGGAGAAATAATTTTGGAAAAATGACAAATTTATGACTCCAGCTTTCATTTTTAACAAATTATCTAGGGAATTAATATTAAAAAACGCTTAAGCGTATAAAATACGGATGTAAGCCTTAAAAAA
>JAHWFP010091058.1:0-11494 GCA_023313725.1 Lithobius niger
AGCTTCCCGTCCCCTTCGTTCATTTTCATCAGGCTTTTACACTTTTTAAATCTACGAACGCCTTAATTTACAGCAAATTCATCAGTAAATTAAGGGAGGGGGTTGGGGGAATTCGTACTGCACTAAGTTTGATTACTTTATATTTATTTACTCTTTTTAGGTGTTGACAAACGATAAACTAACCATACAAAAATGTAATCCCACAATTTTCTGTATCCAGCTTTTGTTTAAGCCTTGCCGCTTAATTTTTTTACGTGTAATTTGCCCCTCTCCTCCTCCATGGGGCACGCCAGTTTTCCATGCAATTCAGTGCTGACGTGAAGCCCAGTTCCCACTTCCATCCCCCACTTTCAGTCCAAATATGTTTTTTTTTCGTGGTCATAAACTGAACCTTGGCTGACGAAAACAAGGCAAAGTCGTGGAAAGTTCCGTTCCTCTAAAACTTTTGTGCTTTGGTGTGTTAAAACTCCTTTGAACGGCGGAACCATTCGGATTATATAGTAGTTAACTGGTAAAAGGGACCGCTAGTTCCGAATGGATCGATCCTTTGAAGAGCCGAATCATTCGGAACTTGGCAGTCCCTTTTATCTGTTTTGGTTTTTGGTATGATATCACTTCTTTTTTTAAATTGAGTATTAGACAGATGTGTAATAAAGTGACACGTCAACAATAGCTTGAGTGGCCATTTTTCCAATATTTTAATTTCATATCACTTCTTCGAAAGGCCGAACCATTCTCAACTTAGCCGTCACTTTACCAGTTTTTGGTTTTGTTTTTGTTTTAATGTGTATAATTTATTTTTTAGTTCATATCATTCCTTTGTGAGGCCACAGCATTCTCAATTTATGGCCTCTTTACCAGTTTTTGGCTTTATTTTGACATTGTTTGTTTTCGTGAATTGGACATAGAGCAACATTGTTTAGATTTGTGACGATACACAAGAGTGTGTCTTGATACGCATTGTCAGTATGCACGTTGTCAATGTCCGAACTTTGGCCATCCAATCTGAGACGATGCCGACAATACCAACAATGGTTATAACAATACTTTTCTAATTACGCGCCCTCCCAATTACACCCGCAGGCTGTAAACCAGAAAGGTAATGCAGTTCGTATCGTGCTGCAGCCATTCGTCAAATTTCATAGCTGGAAGCCTTCCCAATACCTAGGTATCGGTGAATAATCACCTTATGGAAATTAACATGGGGATGAGCGAACTAGAAACTAGAAGTAGAAGTAGAAACTAGAAATTACTAACACATTTTCAACGTTATTGAGGGTCAAATTTTGTATTGAAGCCGCGTAGGTGACATTCCTACACAAGTTAATTTTTGTCAGGTGGGTCATTGCTCTCCATTTTAACACAATTAAACTTTTGTGCCGCATTATTATTTTTCCCCAAGTACCTGCAATGGGCTCAACTATATGCTTCAGGATATAAGACATTTCGCTACGGCGTCGCGCTACAATGGTTTACGTCCGACAATTGAATTGATGTGATGTTTCTTGCCTAACTTGGCACGACATACTAGCGTGTGTCTAGATGTGTATTCATCTGCCACACTTTAAGTAGTACGATAGAAATTCGAGAACGGTTTTAGAGGAACGAAAATTTCTACGACTTCGTGTTAGCCTTGTTTTTGTCAGTCAAGGTTCAGTTTACGACCACGAAAAAAAAACTGATTTCGACGGAAAAGGAGTGGGGAGGGGGAGGGGAACTGGGAATTACGTCAACGTTTCTTTAGCCTTAAATAACACTGAATTGCGTGGAAGACTGACGTGCATGGAGGGGGAGAGGGGTAAAATACATGGCAAAAAATTAAGCGGCAAAGCTTAAACAAAAGCTGGCTACAAGAAATTGTGGGGTTACATTTTTGTGTGGTTAGTTTATCGTTTATCATTGCACCTAAAAAGAGTAAATAAATTTAAAGTAATCAAACTCAGTGCAGTACGATTCCCCCCTCCCCGCCCTAATTTACTGATGAATTTGCAGCAAAGTAAGGTGTTCGTAGACTTAAAAAGTGTAAAAGCCTGATGAAAAAGAACGAAGGGAACGAGAAGCTGTAAAACAACGTAACTTTCCGGGCTTTTTTTTTAACAAAAATAATATCGTCAGATGAAAACTGCTTATCTGGTCACTTCTTACAAGATCTCATGATCACTCATGTGCCTTATTGTAGTACCAAAAGTTAGGACAGTATTTTTTTTAAATATAATGTGCAATATACTGTATATTCTTTTCAGTGCACCATGCATGCACAATTCCTGTTGGTATGTCTGTTTTCCAACTGCATACATCAGGCGCATATTTCTATCATCCTCTAGTCAAGGATGCAGTGTTTTTAAACAGATAATTTTAATAAGAATTTGTATGGGTTTGGTTTTAATCATTTGCAAGAAACGTCAGTTTTAGAATCTTGAATCTTGAATAGTTGTGAAAATATGTATTACATTTTCACAACTATCAAAGATTTAATTGTTTTGCCTAATGGAAGGTTTTGACAGGCATACGTATATGTCCAAACCTATTACTAGGAAATAATTATTCAAAATCACAAATGTATTACAGATAAGTCAAGTTCAGTTTAGTTTAGACAACATAGTTTAATGCATACAAGTACGTACACGAGACATTAGATAGCGCAGTGTTCGTTTACGATTTTCCTCCAGACACTCGATCAACTTGTGACTCAGAAAGACCTGCTGAACAACACACTAAATGTTTAGAAAAATCTAAGTGGCAGATAGGTCTAAAATGGCCGGCATCGTGTGAAAAAAAAGCTTCTGATTGTTGTTTTCCGAACATATATATGTTTTTCATCAATCCTAATCGAAATTTTTTAGCTTAGATCGGGACCGGCGTACGCCCCTTTAAAGGTGTAACTGCATGTAATTGGAGTAGTGGCTAGTTTCAATTTCAAGGTTCCATTTTAATGCTGATATTCGTATTTGGATCTAAGCTAAACAATTTTCGGTTAAGATTGATGGAAAGAATAGATCCCACCTTTCAGAAAATCCTAAGCATGTTCATTTCGAGTTATTGGAGGGCTCACAACAGCACTTTGAATTAGAAATTCAACATACGCTTTTGCCGCTATGCCATTACCTCTTACCCTTTAAATGAGCGTAGGATGGTCCTTATCTAAGTTAAACAATTTTCGGTTAGGATTGATAGGAAGAATAGATCCCCTCCTTTCAAAAAATCCTAAGCATGTCCATTTCAGGCTATTAAAGATCTCTCAAGAATATTTTGAATTCGAAAATCAACACACGCTTTGCCACTACGTCATTACATCTTCACTTTTAAATGGACGTAGAATGGTTCCTATCTAAGTCAAACAATTTCTGTTCGAATTGATGGAAAGAATACATCCCCACCTTTCAGAAAAACCTAAGCATGTCCATTTAGGGCTGTTAGAGAGCTCTCAAGAGCACTTTGAACACGAAAATGACTACAACAACCAATTGAAAATAGGAGCGTTTGCAAGAATATATAAGTAGTAGATATCCGTGAGCCGTTGTCGATTTAACGGCTATTATACCACGGCTGTGACGTCACGCTAACTCAACGCCATGCTAAATTTCCGTTGGTTAAATCCCGTTAACCAACACCGGAAGTGTGCGTGATCGCAAAGTGTGGGTTATCAAGTTACCTCACACTTTTGCCGATAACCAACACTTTTGCCAATAACCCACACTTTTGACACTTCCGGATCACGCGACTGGGAACACACACCAACGACCAAATTACATCGTGAAAAGAAAAACGTAACGCAATAAAAAAGCACAAAACTTAATTACTTAAAAGGAATGAAATCCCATCCCTGCAAACTCTTATACGTCTGGCCAATATCTAAGCCATTCACGCTGCGTTAAATCCCCCCTCCCCCTCCCTCCGCAAACTAAAATGCAATGACCTTCATTCATATTGCTACCCTATTACCTAGTTTTTAAACAATTCTCAAATTACAAACGCTCAAAATGAATTACATACCTTCCCAGAATGTCATTCTATCCCTGCAGCCTTTTATCGAAGTTCTATCACTCCGAAAAGCTTCGAAAACACAAGCGACCTGGCTAGCGTGAAATACGGCGAAACGACGCTGCCCAATCCCCCACAAACGACGACTCGTCTTCCAACCACTCCACCCTCAGTAAACTAAAATGGAATGACCGACCTTTCACAAAACACAAACACGTTTTAATTAAATACGAGTTAGCTTGACGTTCCAACCTTGATATAAATATGTTATTTATTAAAGAACTATTGGTTATCGATTTTTAAACCACGGCTGCAAAGATTTGGCCGCTCGACATGCAAATCGTCTCGGGGCTTCGCCCCTCAACGTATTTGCATGTCTCGCGGCCAAATCTTCGCAGCCGTAGTTTAAAAATCGATAACCAATAGTATTTAACCAATAACTATTACTAATTGCTCGCGAGCGAGAAACGGCTAGTCCACTATCGAGGGGCTGGAGGGAAACACGAGTGGGCAAAGCCCATGAGTGTCTCCCTCCAGCCCCAAGATAGTGGACTAGCCGTTCGAGCTCAAGAGCAATTATAACCGTTAAATCGACAACGGCTCACGGATATGTATTTTAATGCTAAGGTGTGACGTCGAGCCAACATATCTAGTCATTTGAGATTTAAAAAAAATTATTTGAAAATTTTATTTGTGAAACATGACGTAAATTCCTGAACTCAAACTTCCGGTTTAAACTTCCTGTTTGCGAAAGTCTCCCGTACGCGAGGACGTCCCTATATCCAGTCCCAGTCACCGACGTTTGTGTTTAAGGTAAAACCGTATTTTTTCTACTTTATTAGTTTAAATAAGATATAGCGTATAAAATGCGCTATTCGCTTGAGTCTCGTAGGTTTTTAGGTGTGTTTTAGAAGGTGTCAGTAGGCTAGTTTTCGTACCGTCGGAACGAAAGGTTGTCGGATTCGGCTTGGACCATTTAAGTGGATGGGGGTGGGGAGGGGGCTAGCATCGTACGCGAGGTTTTTTTCTTTTTCGTGTTAGTGCGGAAAATGTCGCCAGGTTACAAATGTGCTGTTCGCTTGAGTATTGTATGTTTTTAGGTGTATTTAGGTGTGTTTGCAAGTGTCGGTAGTCTAGTTTTAGTACTGTCGGAGCGAAAGGTTGGCGGATTGGGCCATTCTTCCATGGGTGGGGTTCTAGCATAGTAGCCTACGCGAGGTTTTTTTTTTTTTCGTGTTACTACGATAAATGTCGCAGGTTGCAAATGTGCTTATTTATGTTGGTTGAATTTGTGTTGTGTACGGTAGTTTTGCAAAGTATGTCACGTGGTAGAGCAGTGGTTGTGTGGAGCGCGGTAAAAGTGTTAGATTATCAAAAAAAATGTGGGTTATCAAAAAAAGTGTGGGTTATCAAAATTAACCGACCGTCACGTGTGTGGGTTTTCAGATTAACCGTATATAACGGCTACACTTTTAGCATTGGGATGCGTGACGTCACCACCGTGCATTAAATACGATTATCAAGTTCAAGGTTGCTTCGCGTAAAATATGTATATCACATTTCCTGTGCAGAATTGTGTCCTGAGCGGTTTTGTTTCACATTATGCTTTTGATTTGTTGACGGTTAAGGAGTTACACCCAAAAAATAGTTTTTTGGGAGGTGGGGATTAAATCACACCTTCCCCCCCCCTCCCACCCCCTTTAGATGGTGGTCATTTTAGACCTCCGCCACACAGATTTTTCTGGACGTTTAGGAAGTTGTTCAGGATGTTTTTCCTGGGTCAGAAACAGCAAAGTTTATATCTATTACAACTACTTCACGGTATACAAGTAAATGTTTCATGTTTACTAACTAACCTGTTTCATCGATAACTGCTACTGATTAAAACCAATCAGTAAAACAAAGTTCCTTTCCGTCAAATGAGAACAAACATCCAGCTTAAGATTTTCAGAACAGTATTATGTGTGATAGTACCATAACATTAACATTATAATGTGCTATATTATGTTTAACATTAACATTTATTTAGTAACACAACAATGCGGATCGCTAAGCCTATAACCAGAGACGGTCGCTGGGCAACCAGGGTCCAGGGCCGATTCGGGTGGGGAAGGAAAGGCGGGGGGGGGGGGGGGAGATGTGGCATGGTACTTATTGACAGATATCAGTTATAATGGAGTCACGTGGATCACGAAGTAAACTAATTTTAATCATTAATAAGTGTAAGACGAACGTTTTTGTCTAGCTGTAAGACAAAGGTAATCAGACTACTAAAACAAAGCTGTGACTAAGCTGTGACACTAAGCTAATCAGAAGCTTAGTAAAGCTCGGTACCAGAACTCACTTCCGGTGAAATTAGTACATACTGAGACTTAGAATACATAGAATGGAGGAGACTTAAAGAGTGCCGAATTCTTTTCGTAGGGACTTAGACATAAAGGGATACTGCGGGTTAAATTTATAGTCTTGACGCTAAGTAAGTGAAGTAGTGAAAAATTGATTAAAAGTTGCATCTTTAATTCGACCCCCAGATATTTTTATTTTTAGACTTCCGCATCCCACGTCCGATGCTTGAGACATATTAAAAGATTATCGCCAATTTCCTGCGACATATTTACCCTCTGACGTCACCGTTTACCGCACTTCCGGTCTACGCGATCTGCATTTAATTGTGCCACTATTTTTAATCAGTCTTGGGCTGCAATACCGTTCTGGTGCAGAAAATCTAATAACGGACGCAACATGCTGAAAAATTTTACATCTACATGCCACCCATTTATGTTTTATTGGACGAGCAAGGTGAAGCAACTATAAGGTGATTGGCTTGTGCATACCTTCGTTTCTCTCTAGTGATAAAAAAAAACAACCAAAAAACAACAGGCCTAAA
This sequence comes from Lithobius niger, assembly GCA_023313725.1. Taxonomy (NCBI): domain Eukaryota; kingdom Metazoa; phylum Arthropoda; class Chilopoda; order Lithobiomorpha; family Lithobiidae; genus Lithobius; species Lithobius niger. Next base: position 6,869 of record JAHWFP010091058.1, read on the forward strand.
CATAGGCGCACCCATTAGAAGGAGGGAGGGGAGTTTACCCCTTCCCGAGACAAATAGTAAAAGTGGACAGATTTTACAAGCGACTTTGATATTTTAACCTTTTGACTTTAGACTTTCCTCCTTTTTACTCTCTGCTATGATCACATTTCAATCTAATCTTAGACGGAGCATCACGCGAAAACCACAAGAGCTATCCAACTACACTTTGCATGCAGCAACACGGGAGTCTGAACACGGTTTATAAAAAAAAAAATCCGGAAACTGACATGGGGTTGAGGAACCATCAGGGTGACAAAATGGACCAATCGCCAAGAGCCAAAATGAAAACAAAAACGAGAAAGCGAGGCCGTTTCTACTTGAGTCGGGGGCCCAGTCGTCACTGGCTGGTTCTCCACCTCACACCAAACAGCTGGAAGTGGACCACCATAACAGTTTTTCTGTGCTGACTCAAGTTTGTCAACTCCCAGAAACCCTCGTGTCTTCTAGTCCTGCAAGCGTCGTTCATTGCGCTGCTGACATCGTCGGGGGGGGGGGGGGGGGGCCACTAGCAATGATCCAATTTATGTCGATACTGATGGATCCAGCCGTAACCATAGTGATGTTGACGGTGCTTCTGTTGGTGCGGTCGGTGACTGTTCATCGGTTCTTCGACTCCCGGGTTGGATTTCATGTGTTGTGCCAGTTCTCCCTCTGATTTGGAAGAGCTGGGAAGTGCTACCGATTGGCCCAGTGGTATTGAGGAGCAAATGCCAGTTATAGCCAAAACCAGCTCAGGCGATAGTGTAGTTCTAACACGCTTGGCGGTGAAGATATAGTGGAGCTGCTGGAAGTCCAGGTGACCCCTTAACTCTAACCTGTTTCCCTGTTTTTTGGCTGTGTTCCCCTGAACTACCCTGATATTGTTCCATTTTTCTCCACCCTAACATAATTCTCAATCTGTTCCTGGAATGTTAAAGGAGCAGCCAACAAAGTTAAGGATGTAGAAAATTTGTGTGCTAAGGTTGATATTTTGGGGATTGTGGAGACCAGACTCCCTGCAGGGGTCACACTTGTCTCCAGGAGTCTAGCGGCATTGTGGGCCCAGGGTCCTCTGGTGTTCGCGTGTTCATTAAGGACGGGATAGTCTTATCCCCTCCCCTTTTTCTAACATGTGCTGGAATAGATTCACGTGTCTTCAGAATTTGGCAGGACAACAAGTGGGTTCCCATTGATTTTGTGCATGCTGTTGGACGATTTTCTGTCCATGAGTGGGTGGGGTGGGTTGACTCTCTCCCTAGACCACTTGTACTGTGGGGAGGGGGGGGGGGGCGACTTCAATGCTCACCAATGGCACTGGGGCAGTGCCAGCTTCAACACCAGCTGATCACTAATTCACTGAACTGCCTTGATCTGGAGGTGAACCAGTTGGGGATCTCCATTTTCTTGAGGCACCATTGTGGGACACTCCAGGAAACAATCCTGGACTTGTTCCTCTGCTCTGCTGGTCTTGCTCCTACGTTCTCCTTCGAAATCTCCTCGGATTTCTGAGGAAGTGACCACTTTCCGGTGGCGTTGTCCTGCTACAATATACAAACCTTTGCACTGGCTCCTCGTCGGCGCTCCAGTGATCCGGCCGTTGCGTCTGGGAACTTTGCCCCCTGGATTCGGGAAGTGGGCTAAGAGGAAGACAGCACTCAGAAGGCCAGGGACTGTCAGGCCTGGTAGTACTAGGAAACGTATATACGTATATAAACCACATTGTTGACCACTCGCCCCAAAATTTTGTTGGTAACTTGGCTTGAGTAAGTGTTGCTCTAACTAGTGACATTGTGAGATTTTGTCTCTCCGGAATCCATTGCTAGATGGCGCCCACGGTGGCGACACCTGGTGTTTAATGCCGTGTTGTATCAGGAATTCTCGCATGGGGCATTGTTGTACTCGCCGCCATTATCCGATTGTAGTACCTTAATTCGACAATCGGTGGCAGCCTCAGCCTTTCGCTTACATTCCTTAAATTTATCAAACAATTGGTCTTTTGTCTTTAAAAATGCCACCTGTATGAAGCTACTTCACCTATCAATAAATGTTGCAAAGTATCAACTTCCTGCCATTGTTGACACGGGGAGCGGCTCCAGAGATCCTATAATTATATACCGATTTCACATTGATAAATTCAAGAGTTTCCGGCCGTGCCAAGGAGGGCTGGGCACCGTTTTATTAACCAATGCGAAATCGGGCTGGCCCGGGCCGGGCCGCTATTTCGAGAGCCGGCCCAGCACGGCCAGGCACAACCAAAACCACTTTATTTTCCAACGCGAAATCAAATTAGAGACGGAGCCGGCCAGCACCGCTCAAATCGGAATGGTTTACAAACGGTGCTGCAGTGTAGCGGCAGAAAGTGGAATGTGTCAAGTACCACAAACCGACACGTGGTGGTGCTGCAAATCGTGATCAGCGAGCCGTGGAATTAACCAACACGAAATCGGGCCGGCCGGACCAGCAGTCGCCCTGATCGGCACTGGCCGCCCCCCCCCCCCCCCCCGTACGAAATCGGTAGTAGAGATACGAAACGGGCCACGATAGAGCAACACGTCTTGTGCGAGGTGCATGCTGGGAAAACGACGGAGCGACCGCCGCGCTCTCGCTCGATAACCCTGGGCAACTAGTTGCTCGCATGCTAACGCTTGCCGAGTGGTGCTTTCCATAGGAATACGCTCCTTTCGTAAAAAAAAGTGAGTATATTACTCTACGGTTGCACGTGCAGAAGTTTTTTTTTTAATTGTCTGCGAGGCGTTACACCACAATTTAATAAGAAATGGGCTGCACCTTGGCACCGTTCCGGGTCTGGTTGCTAGTCAGAATCCACTTTCATGAATATCGAAACTTCACAAGACGAATTAACAAATGACCGTTTTCCGTGTTCAGCCTACCAACCGTGCGCGTTTCTTTTTTCTTGCACCGGTGCAGCGCTTGCAGCTGTTTCCTAATGCCTACGCCACTCGTACGTCCTAGAGCTAGACGACCAAACGAACTGGCTTCTCTGCAGATTACCCCACATGCTATTCGCGTTATCGCTTAAAGTCGTCAAGATCTCAATGTCGTCAAGGTCTCATTGGCCATCGAAATGAATTAATTGAATTATACGGCTATATTGTAATTAATTTACTAACATGCAGTTTTGGGAGTTTGACGCGCTCTCAGCCGAAGCCACGGCGTCAGAAGGCGAGAGGGACAATTTTTCTAGACAATTCCAGGAGCATATAAATTCCGCAGGACGTGGGAGTTTCCATGCTGTAAATATCGCTTCGTATTGCATCCCTTGTCACAAGGTCGTCTGGGATGGGTGCTGTGGATTTAGTTTCCTGGCGTGCGAGGCCGGTTGATTCAGCATCTCCTACATTTTATTTTACCAAAGCAGTGCTGAAAGACAACAGTTTTCCGGCACGCGCGTGAACGGGCGTTGAGCCAAGAGGCGAGACACTTGATTCCTACTACAGTTGGCCTTGGCTTGAAGACGCCATATTCTCTTTCGCTTCAAGGGCGTTCTAGCAATCTTTGAACCGCTAGATGGGCGCCATCTAGTGATAGTGATATCGTTAACCTTGACCGATTGATCCCTGGTGCACGTGGACGCACCAACTGTACACTCAATAATTGAGGAAGCATGTAGCTAGTTTGTTGTGTGAAAAAAATTCTTTGTGCATTCATTCATTCGCTTGTTGAAATGAAGTGCTACATATAAGAACTAAATAATGGTAGACGGCGCTAGATGCTGCAACCTGTCATTTAAACCAATCTCGAGCCCATTGGCTTTCCGTCCCGTATAATAATTCGGTGAGTAAGCACCTTTAATGGGCAATTTACTTAGCATAGGGGCCACGAAAATTGCGTCCGCCAGAAACTGTTCTGCAACTGGCAGCACCACCAACTGGCTCGGTTGGGCCTAAATCAATCCAATATCTGTTTTCAATGATTCACCGCCAGAGCGTGCTGTCGTCAAGTATTTAGCATTACTAGAAGAAAAGCAGAAAAACTATAAGAACTAAGTGGCGTAACATACGCCGGTCTAGCCGGTTCCCGCATACCTGACCGAAATACTGTAGTGGGCAGTATGGAATGAAAAGGGTACCGACTGCCCCGTACTTCCTCCTCCGAACTCCCCTGCGGTCTCTTTTTTCCCCATGCCCCCCCTCCCCCGTGACCCCTTTCCCGTCCCGCACCACCTCCCCCGTCCCCGACCCGGATTCCCCTATTGAGTGGTCTGAATATCCCCATCCCTGCTCCCCCTCCATTTTAACCCGTGCTGATTTTGTTTTGTTATGGAAGTAAATGTCTTTTTTCAATGGAGGACGCTCAATTGCCCGTTTCTCAGTTCTGATACCATGCGCAATAAATCCAACAACGGTCGTGCATGCAGTGATTGTTACTGAACCAACTTTGAAACTCTTCAAGTCGGCTCTAAGAGGTAGCATTATTAAAGCAATATTTCGATTGTTACTGATTGTTACAGGCCACACCCGTTTGTTTGACATTGTCGGTCGCTCGCCCTCTTTCATTATAGTGTATGGTGATGAATTTGCTGGTCCAACCTAAGCGTATTATTGTTGGAGGTTTTTACCGTGGATTGAAAAAACCGTGAACATCATG
>JAHWFP010091058.1:21097-39940 GCA_023313725.1 Lithobius niger
CGCTCGCCAAATGCTATTTGCTAGTCAACCGTTATTTATTTACGATTAGTTGCCAGTTTCTACTAAATAAATGCGGCAATAGATAACAAGTTAAATGCATTTTAAATAACAGTACGAATAATGAAGAACGTGCAAAAAAAATTGTAAACATTGCTACAAAATTGTTGTCGTCACGCTACTTCCAAAATTTGCTCATATTTGATCACAAAGAACAGCTTCTAGCAGTGATCAGACAACAGTAAAATAAATAGCTGCTCTTAGCGAGAATTCAAAATCCAACATGGCGTCCATTGCAGGGTTATCGAATTGAATACAAACCATCGAATGATGGTGTTCAGAAATCGGTCCGTCGTTTTGTACTGCAGTAAACCTTATTTTCATAATTCGACGCTGTCGTACCGCACACTTCACACTTCGTGTCGCAAGGCACGAGGAGAAGATCTGCGTTAGTGGATGGTAGACTGCGTTCATCTGTATTCATTCTTCAACCAAGACTTTAACGCTAGGTTCTGGAAGCATTGGAATGAACGGCAACACCGTTACAGAGGGCTACGGCAAGCGCCAAATTTCAAAACCACAAACGACGATGAGTAGTGAGAAAAAAACGAACTGATCCTGAAGCTTGAAGAAGACAGATGAAGACAGTCCTGCCATCCACTGATTACATGCTATCGAAAATTTGCTAGATATTGTGTAAACGAATATCTGACTTAACAAACGAGATATTGGTATTAAAAAAACCGTCGCTTAAGCGTACAAAATGCGGATGTAAGCCTTAAAAAAACGTAATGCTCCAAAGCAACACATACAAGAAAAAGACATGTAAGTCATCAGCGCCGCACTAAACGTGTAAAAGAAGCTCCATATTGTTTTTCAGGATGCCGGGGATTCTTTTACACCTTTACACGTATTAGTGCGACGCTGGTGGCTTACATGTCTTTTTCTTGTACTGTTAGTTTGGGAACGTTCAAGTATTACGTCATCAAAAAATTGGCCATTTTCAACCCCCTTCCCCTTCGTCATCAGTTGACTAACCCCCCCCCCCCTCCATATAAACGTCATTCCTAACTTTACCCGCCCCCGCCATTTTCCATATTTATCCCCAGTTTTTGAGAACATTTTTTAGGGGTATAATGTATATTTTGTGCGTATGCCTGGGGGTCTGATGCTTACGTATCCAACTGGCCACTCCCCCTGCTCGTTAGCAATCGTCACCAGGAGGCAGACTCCCCCTTCCCCCTTCTTGATGACGTAATCAATCCGGTTCAGCCATACAAGCATTAAATTGCTTCGGTTGACTTAAGGCTCAAAGAAATTAATTTTAAAAAATGCTTGAACATTTAGAACATTTAGTTTTTTTAAAGCTTACAAAGCTTGAGCATCTTTTACACGTACTAGTGCGATACTGATGGCTTACATGTCTTTTTCCAATGTCATCTGCTTTAGAGCATTAGTTTTTTTAAGGCTTTTGCGTCTGCATTTGATACACTTAAAGCGTTTTCTTAAAACACTAATTCAGTTTTGAACTCGATCCACTAGCACCTTCATAACAGCTTTAGGCTGTTCACGAAACGATTTTCAATTATATTTTCATAAGGAGCTCACAATCAATACTTACACTAAAGCAGAACCATAAAACCGAAATGGGTGACATCATACAGAAACATACGCCATAAGGGTATAGGGACCCATCAAGTTTTTGCCATAGAAAGTAGTGATATCAGAGCCAAAATGGCTGCCGCCAAGTTTTCCGTCCCAACCCTGATCACTCAATCTTAACTGGCATTTCGGTGATTGTCAGTCCTGATTGATTGATCACGGTTCGGACCACAAACTTGGTGGCAGCTATTTTGGCTCTGATATGACTACTTTCCATGGCAAAAACTTGACAGGTCCCTTTACCTTAATCGTGTTTTTGTGTGATGACAGCTTTATAGTAAGCATTGCAGAGTTAATACCTATTGATTTATTCTCCAATCAATTATTTTGTGGAAATGTGATAAGATGCGAGAGTACAGCCACCCCTGGAAGTAGTAAGGTTCCACAAGTTCATTGGCAAACAGTAAGTTCTAATTTTTGAAAAGCTTGGCTCAGGAACAATCGCTAAAAACACTCGACCGTTGTACCGTTGTGTGCGTCGAGTGTTTTTAGCGATTGTTTCTGAATGTTATAATAATAATAAGAAGCAAATTTATTGGCGAAAGTCGGCAAAAGGAATAAAACAGGAAGGGACACAACATGACAGCATATTCGCAGCAGAGAGCATATCCTCTACCATAATGTACGAAAGATAATCAAAAATTCTAAAGCATCAAAAGACAAAATGCGAAACTTCACAAGAAAATTATGTTCTTAAAGTTCCTTAACGATATTCTAAGAACAAAGAAAACCTGCTACAACCGTTCATACACATCTTCTGTCCGAATAGACTGGAACTAAGCTAGCCACCGGGTAGTAAGGGTCTAATGCTTACCAGCCTCTTACTGACAACATTTTACACCTAGACCCTGACTGTGAAAGCTTGTCCGTGTTCCTTCTAGGTTTTGACTTTTAGACCCTTACTCTTAACATTTAACGTTCAGTTTTTTGTTTATTAATAATAATAAGCAAGTTTATTGGCGAAAATCGGCAAAAGGAATAACACAGGAAGGGATGAGTTGAACATCCACTAACACCTGACCTCAAAAGTAAAGAAACAAAAACATATACGAGCTACGCACAGTGCGTAGGGTCATACGGATACAAGAATTATACAATAAAAAACAAATATACACAGTAAAAGATTAAAACATCTAATAACATCTAAAAACATCTACGAAATTTGGTAAAGTTAACCTTTTTCAGCCCAGCCCTAAAGTTTTTAAGACTCGACGATCCCACTAGCTCGGATGGCAAGTCATTCCATGGTCTGACGACGCGATTAAAAAAGAAATATTTTGTGCATTCACTCCTCACCTCCCCAACAGTCAACTTTAAATAGTGGCCCCTCGTGTGGCTGTTTCCTCTGACCGAAAACAACTTGTCTGCATCGAAGTCCACAAAACCACGCAGGATTGCGAAAGTCAGGCAAAGGTCCGCTTTTGAGACGTCTCAGTTCAAGCGATCCAAGACCCAGAATGGTCAGAATGGTTTGTAGGGTAAAAGTTTGAGACCAGGGAGACGCTTGGTAAAAGATCGCTGAACAGATTCCAACAAAGTAATATCCTTAATCAGATGTGAAGACCAGACTTGACTCGCGTATTCAACAATTGGCCTTACATACACCGCAAAAGCACGAATTAAGGTAGAACGATCACCAGATAAGAAGCAGCGCCAGACAATGTTGATAACACGCTTTGCCCTGGCTGTAATTATACTACAATGGGAAGAGAACTTCAAGTTTGATGTCAGATGAACCCCAAGATCCATTGCATTTTGAAGACAAACTAATATTTCGTCATTTAGAAAATAGGAGGCCGTCCTATCAATCCGTCCCGACGGAAGGGTAAAACATTTTAGTGTATTGATCGGTAGTTGGCATTTTGATGACCAGTCCCACAGTGAATTTAACGTTGACTGGATAGGGTTTCGGTCCAGCTGAATTCGTTGTGTATTATAAATTTTGATGTCATCCGCAAATTTAGGAAGACTAATGTCATCCTCAGAAAACTTTAGATCAAAAATAAAGAGGAGGAAAAGGAGAGGGCCCAGTACAGAGTCCCCAGGGCTGTACTGGGACACTGGGTCACTGGGACTTCATGAGAGCTGTTGCGTTGTTTTGTGACCAAGAAAAGCCAGGTTTTTCGAAAATTAAAACTTAGTGTTTGCCAATAAACTTGTGGAAGCTTACTACCTCCAGGGGTGGGTGTACTCTCGCATTGATTTATTGATTTGTAGTACACCCACTTGAAACGCTTGACAAGCCGATTCTATTTTTTTTTTTTACAATAAAAAAAATCCTCATTTTAAAGCCCCGTACTCAGCAGCCATTCCTCGACGAATACCGGGCGCCAATAATGAGAGCAGGTTCCGTAAGTAATGGCATGTGTTCGCGGTGGCTGCTCGTTGCTAGGCAACAAGTTGCTTGCTTTCTGATAACCCATCTTCGACAAGATGCGCAGGTGAAAGCAACGGATGGTTGCGAGTTCCCAATCGATAATTGATTAATAAGTGATCTCATTACCGCACTGGCAAACGCTGCTGAAAATGGCGATATTACTTCAAAAAGGAGACCGGGAGGGGAGGGGGGGGGGGTGGAGGACGACTCGCTTCAGGCAGGCTTTTGTCCGAAATTAATTTATTAAAAAATTGTTTGACGCACGTTTGGCTCGTCTCAGAAGTCTTGCTTCAATTCAAACAATCACTCAGAAAAAAAAAAAAAAAATGAGGATATTAATTCCGGGAAAGAACGGACTCGTCACGCGCATGCGTATTCGATGTGCTCGGTTTTACTGGAATCGGATTGTGATGCACTGCATTTGACGGCCGAAATTTATTGATAAATGGTAATGGTAAGGTGTGTCGTGTGGATTTCTGGCTAAAACTTTGTGCTTTATCTGTACTAGCTGATCTGCGAGTTGGGTTGCTTTTATTAGTATATAGGCGATCTCATAATGCCATTTCTGGTGAATTTTTATACGTGGAAACCTTCGAAATCCAATTTGACGAGCCAATCTATTTTCCCTCTGTAACCAGAAATCCATTGAGGTCATTCACGAGCTAGGTTTATTTATAACGAAAATGTAAAATGGGCTATAGTGTCCGCTGCCTATCTTGAGTTCTCCGCAGAACGAACACAGATAATCGATTGTACGTTTTCAGTAGCAGAGTGCCTTGTTGATATCCAAGATGGTTACAAAAACAATGGCGGCCATCGATTAAAGCCACCCCATCCAGGAAGACGTAGCCGCTCACAAAATACTTGCAGGACTCAAGATACGCCGCGCGTACAATAGTGGGAGTTTTTTGTTACGCTGTATTGTGCGATGTTAAAATCATGTCTGTGGGCTAGGTCTACCGTCTCCTGAATAAAAAGTAGTCTCTGCCATGTTAACTTATGTTAATTATGTTAGCTAAAATTGTATGCACCCTTTGCAACACTAGAACAGTTGTCTCGCCCGACAAGATCAACGATAACATTAACGTCCGTCCTATCCAGATAAAAATATTTACTAACATGACGACCACTAGACTTGTGTCTTTACAGCTAAAGTAGTTTGACTGTTTTTAGGTAATTGAGGATAATAATGCCACAGAAAATGCTGAAACTTTGTTTGATCCGGAGACTTTGGTCGCTTGACGACATAAAAGTCACTGTTAGTGACACAGATTAACGTTTTATTGTTAAAAAAAAAAAAAGACGTGAATAACATTGATATTGCCTGATCAAGACACACGCTAGTGTATCGCCCGCCAAGATAAACATCAAGATTATATATAATGAACATGGCGAACATTAGACACTTGTGTATTTGCAGCTAAGGTACTTTGGCTGTTTTTAAGCATCTCAGGATATACAACAATGCGACAGGAAGGGCTGAAACTTCGTTTGATAGGGAAACTTTGGTCGCCTGACAACATAAACGTCACTGTTAGTGACACAGCTTAACGTTTTTTTTGTCGTAAAACGTCGTGAATAACGTTGAATTTTTCCTGAATTTTTTTCCTGAATTTTTCGCGCCAAGTTAGTCAGCAAATATCACATTGCATCAATAGTCGAGGACATAACACTGTAGCGCGAACCCATTGCATAAGTGTGTATCTTGGGTCTTTCAAATGAAGGGCTTGCAGTGCGCCAAGTTTTAAAGTAGCGTTGTATGTCTGATAAGTGAAAACTTGACTCGTTTTTGATATCACCGACTTTCAATAGCTGAAACTTGGCGGGTTTTTTGCTTAAAATTTATCAGTGTTTGGTTAAGATATCACGACTTTTGGTAGCTGCGATTAAGGTGATGTTTTTGATACTTACGATGTCGTGTATTCTTTATGATTTTGGTTGTACCCTTGCTGAAGCTTTACTTCTGAAACTTAAAAAAAAAATTCGGTGTTGACTTATGTGGAGGTATCAGTTGTTTTGGTCACTGATGCGATTTTTAGTGGCTTTTGGAGTTTGTAAGTCGAATACTTTGTTTAAAAGAAAACTAGAAGTAACTAATTACTCGCAGAATGAGCCAAATGGGAAACAACCACGGGCAAAACAAAATCCCGGGCGAAGCCAAGTACGACTGCTAGTTAATTCTTTAGAAATTGCAGAGTTCAGAAAAATAATTCTCATGTTATTTGTTGATGGATCTGACGGGTTTTGTTAGTTTCGAAGTAACAATGAAACTTATAATTAGTATGGCGGAGTTCCGCAAGCCAGATATATGACGTGACAGCATGTCGTGTGGTGGTTTCTTTACGTTTTTCATTGCCAGGTATTGTTGACTCTTTACACTTGAACTTTAAAACTTGGGTTATTATAGGCATTGATACTTGTTTAGATAACAGTCCTTTTGGTAAGTAATGTGATTTTATGATTGTTGGTATTTTTTTTCTGATTTTCGAACCGAATAATTTCTTTTTAATCCAAACTGAAAATAACCAATTACTTGCAAAAAGGAGACGAAGGAGCCAAATATTAATTCTCCACATTTCAGATAATTAATTCTCATGTGGTGTTTGTTTGTTGACAGTTTGTTAATGGGTTTGACGAATTTTCTTTAGCAATACCACTGCAACTTCCTAGTTAGTATTGAGGAGTTACGCTAGGCATATAATAATGTGCCATTAAATTATGTCATATTCGGTTAACCGACCAACCCTTAACATGCTCCCACGAATACAGGAGATCCCTGACTCAAACAATGCCTTTAAAAACCGAACACTACTTGTAGGGTTTGGAACAAACAGTTCCCCAACGTTACCGTACACTCACTGACCCATGGACCCTCAACTCCCAAACCACCAAAGATATAAAGAATTAATGTCGCCCAAAGCATACTACAGCTTTCATTTCGTAAGGTCTTTTGAGACGTTCACAATCGCCTTCTTAAAGTCGATTGAAATTAACACTGACTTGCGGGTCAAAACTTGCATAATATGAATGAGTTTATACGAGTTTGGAACTGGAGGAACCATGAACATAAACATGTTGGGAATAGAGTTACTAGTGCAGCCGAGGAGTCTCGTCTGTCCTCACCGATCAAAAGTTGCAAAATTGAATAAGTTTATGCGAGTATTGGAACTGGAGGAACCATCCACATAAACATGTTAGGAATAGAACTGCTAATTCGGCATGGAGTCTCGTCTGTCCTCACCGATCAAAAGTTGCAGAATTTGAATAAGTTTATGTGAGTTTGGATGGAGGAGCCATCCACATAAACACGTTGGGAATAGAATTGCAAGATCATCCCGGAGTCTCGTCTGTCCTCAACGATCAAAACTTGCCTAATTTGAATTGGTTCATGTGAGTTTGGAACTGGAAGAACCATCCCATAAGCATCTTGTGAATATATATATAAGCATCAATGTGAAATCTGATCCTAAATAACGTTGTAAATTGGCCGTTTAGGTAATGGTAGGGTGGGCGGCTGGCTAGCTAGTCCACCAATATCATGTTAACTTCCATAATGTCCCATAAGTCTATAGTGTTCTCGCGTAGCGAAGTATTGGGTAGGACTTTAAATACAAAATTGTCTACAGCAGTACATAACTTTGTGAGTTAGCAAGTTAGGAGTGTCACGGAACGGGCAAGGCAGTGAAAAAAATAGTTTTAACCTAACCAATGATAGTATTGTTGGTGGTGTCTGTGATTGTTACAGTATGCATGCCGTCTGCTTGTGACATGGCGCATCAATATGAGACCATACCGTTTTGTGACGACGTCCATCTGTATTGACTAACAGTGCGTCAGACTGCAGTGTTAACTTGCATACCCTCATGCAACTGACTACTGCAACTACTTAAAATAAAACTTGGATTCTAAATATATGGCGGGTGGGGCAAAAAATACCACAACGACAAAAAGAAAATAGTTTATCTGCCAATTCAGGGTCGAAATATTTTTGATGAACTAAAGTCAAAAAAGAAAGAAGTGGTATCATAACCGTAAGCAAAAAATGTAAGGCAGCCATGTTGAGAACGGTTCCCCCTTTCAAAGGAGTGATATCATCACAACTACATACTATTACTTTAGACGTTAATGAAAAACTTAAGGTTTCTATTGAAAATGGCAATGGAAATGTTTATCATTGTGTTGAACTCGGTGGGATTAAAATGACATACCTTCTCACTATATTCGAGCATCCTGCGCGAAACAGCTTTTGGAACTATTCTGTAGGTCAGAGTGAATGTAGCGAAGCAGTTCCTCACGAGGTATAAGATCACAGAATGTCTCTGCAACATTTACACGCGTGCCCTTAACTTTGCGAACGTTTTGATATATTGATATCACTCCTTTGAAAGGCCGAACCATTCTCAACATGGCTAACCTTTTACCAGTTTGGTTTTTTGATCATTACATGAAAGTCGGGAATACTTTGAATTTCCTATTAAGAAGAATGCAGTTTTGTAGGACAAAACTTCGCCGAGTGGGTATTTATGCCCATCATTCACTAGGACAGCCATAGCCATGGCGCCAGAAGGAGATTTCCTAGGTTCTTTTACATGCCACAATCGACATGAGCACGAGACATCACAGGGCCCTTCTCTTCCCGAAAATGCCAGGGGTGGCTGAGGCCGGACTCTAGGACAGCGTCTTAATACTGTTCGGCTCCTCGTTCCTAACTAACGGAGTTATTTATAAGATCCTGCCGTCTCAAATATTTAGTAAAGGATGTGCCATCAGATATTTTGCAACTATTCAATATTTCGTTCAAAACTATACCACGCGCTGTGGCTGTTTGCTGTGACGTGCATATCACGTGACTGGGCTAGTCCAATCAGACGGCCAAACAGCCGTTGTTCTCGTTCGTCATTGGCTAACTCATGGTGACGTCACGGCAAACAGCCATTGCGCATGGTTTACCGCTGGTTGAAGAAACAAACCCCCATCTGTTAGAAAAATCAGCGTCTGTTTATCTTTGTGTCAGTTTCGCGCCAGTGATGTCAAAAATGACTTCACCAACTGCAGAACCTTTGGTCATCTCTCGCATGTCCTCACTAATAAAAATTTGTATGATGCCAATGGTTGAATAGGTTTAGTTTGGTTCGGGAATGGGCGAACTGGTCATGCAAACGCGTATGGGATGGAATTGCAAGTTCATCCAGTCGCACGGACACCAAGGGTTCCACGTATAATTTTCTGATCATTTCGTGCTCTTAAAAATTACTTCGCGCACTGGGCCTTATGTGACCTTCTCCGGTACCTGACGAACGTTACCTACGAGGCCTAATTACTCAAATATAGGCCTAATTACTCAAATGTAGGCCTAATTACTCAAATGTAGGCCTATTTACTCAAATGTAGGTCTATTTACTCAAATGTAGGCCTGATTACTCAAATGTAGGCCTAATTACTCAAATATAGGCATAATAACTCAAATATAGGCATAATAACTCAAATATAGGCCTAATAACTCAAATATAGGCCTAATTCCACTAATTCCACAAATAAATGCCTAACGGCGTGCGGCGCCATCCAGTAGAGTGGCAGTATGCTACTGCTGTAATCCTTAGCCCTTATTCAGTCCTTGCTAGTATGGATATCGCTCTTCCGTTTAGCACTGAGTGGGATGACCCTACCTGAGCTGTATATTCAACTTCCCCTGCAGTGTACGAAGTGAACTGAATACAAAGTGAGTATCGCGTTGAAGTTTTTCATTTTTTTATTTCATCGCTTAAAAGAATAAACAAACACACACACACACACAAAAAATTGTCTTCACTGAAGATTATGTTGCTTGTTTTTCTATTCGCTATTTCTTTCGTTCCGTGAATTTCATCGTATTAAAACCGGCAATTAAGCTGTGAACAAAAACATTAAATGGGATATCAGTTTTATTTACAGAATAACATCAGCATACAGAATAAAATAGTGAAGGGTAAATATAGAAGAGAATCAGCATTAATGACCGGCATTTTAAGAAAAAAAGAATAGTGCCCGGCACGGACTCGAACCCAGAACTTTCTGCTTCCTAGACCGGTGCTGCACCAAATGCGCTATAGTGGCATGTAGGTCTTGTCGTAAGTAATTAAAGAATGTTCCGCGAATGCACAAACAATTTTTCACTAAAAGCAGCGATTTGGTTCCTCTATCGGAACCGTCATGAAGTAAAAGCAGTCACATAAAAGGCTGTGATACGTAATAAATAATAATAAAATAATAATTAATAAATAATAATTAATAAATAATAATTAATAAATAATAAAAAAAATAATAGCCACTAATGAAGAAGACAAACCGTTCCATGCACTCAAGCCCAAGCTTGGGTAGGTTGTAAAAGTTACACATGACAATAAAGACGTAGGAGGAGTCAGCCAATTGCGCGCTGCGAACCAAGCGAGTGCCAAACGATATTACGCCCGAGATCATACAGTATGTCTCAGAAGTCCCGTCAACCGAAAATAAAGTGCTGTATACTGAATATGAGTTAGTAATAACACAGCATGAATTTGGTGGTCTTCTCCATCCTCATCGAATTTTTTTTATCATTTTGCCACCAGTACAGCTGGAATACTGGCGTACGCTAACCCAGACTGGTCTTTACATCTTATCAAGGATACCGAATGAATGAATTTTTTTTCCGGTCATTAAAACGGAAATGGACATGGAAATACTGAAGTGTCCACTAATATCTAGTCATCATATCTCTCCATCTATTAAACCAGCAATGGTACTGAATAAATTTGGATGCAAACTTAAAGACTATTATGTACCAGACATTTTTAAAAATATTAATAAAGAAATACGGAGAATTGACAAAATTGGGGAGTTTAAAAGGAAAATATGAAGCTGGCTACTTACTAAATAAAATGTAGAGTTTAATTAATTAATGTAGAATTTAAAAGGGAAAGAAAAAAGGAGAATACAAAAAAAATGTTCGGTGTTGTCTTCTTTTATTTTTATTTCCCATCTCTATTCTGTTATAAACATCACGTTCCTTGTGTTATGAATTTATTATATTAGTTATATTTCTAATCAAAGTATTATGAGTTGTTTTCTTTTTTTTCCTTGCCATTTCTCGTTTCTTTATAGTAATTTTTGTTAGATACGATGGCTTCGTAGTGGTTAATGTATAAACTATGGAAATATTTTTTTTTTAAATGTAAAATTGTAAAAAAAAAATACTACAATTACATTCTATTGTTCTAAAATACACTATGTTTCGCTGATATCTTTGTTATGACAATATTACGAATACTTAACATATCCAGTTAGATTACACACTTTTGAGGAGATTTTTAAAAACAAGTGAGGGTGCCAGGACAACGACAGCACAACGTTCCAGGGCACCACAACACGGTGTGCAAAAAAATTATTTACATCAGTCCCTCTTGAAGGGCTTTACAACACACTTGAGTGCGAGAGCCCTAGCATGCTTCCCATCTCTTATTAAGAAGAAATGGTTATTACCAACATCAGTCAGTAAATCCAAGATTGAATAGGTGAAATTTAGATCCAGTTTAAGTCTTCTGATTTGCCAGGCTGAAATCGCTTGGCCTGGAATCGTTGGAGTTGCGCCGTCTGAAGGCAGACTTACTTTCAAGATACAAAATTTTACTTCACTTACTGCCCCTTGAACTACCACTGTTTGAACTGCAGAATTACACCAAAACGCGTGGACACCGTCTAAAACTCATTGTTCCGTGATCAAAGCTTAATTGCCGAAAACATTTCTTTGCAGTGAGAGGTGCCTGTATGGAATGCGCTTGGTGAGGAAGTTGTCTCGGCTGTGTCTGTTGCTAATTTTAAGCATAAATTGAATGATGTGGGCTCATCTTAAACGACCAGAATTCGGTTAACTGTTCGGTTTATTTTTTGAGCAACCAGTTCGGTTGATTGCTTGACTTCAAATATATTACGACGAGATATCGTGTGATATCGATTTCTTATTGTGTGCTCGAGCATCCTACTTCATGCTAAAATTTTAAGTTGGATGAGTTGTAAGCGGTTGACAGAAAAATTGTATTTATTTATTATTATAATTTATTTATTTCGAGAGAGTCAAGATTCAAACTTTTTAAGCGTCTGAGTAGTTTTAATTCTTAAACCTGGTAAATATACTCCTTAAGTACCCCTGGTGATCACATCGGACTCTCGTAGTCCAGTATTGGCTTCAGAATTACAGCAAATGCCCAAGCAAATTTTTAATACAACCCGAAGTAAAACATCGTTTTATCATGGCCATTCTTTGTCTTGCAGTTTTAACAATATGGTCACAGTGAGACCAATTTTTTTAGTAACAAGTAATCAAAACAAGTTGTAGTGCTTGTGCGTTAGCCTTGTGTTTTTATTTTTATAATTTTTACTTTTTGAAAAATGAAGCCAACTCTCTTTTGCTTTGAAATATAAGGTAATGTTTAATAGTATAATGCGTAGACCTTTTTAGTGTTCACTTATCATGGTTTGTGAATTTAACAGTTTTAAACCATTTATATGTACATGAGAAACAAAGCTGGGCCAAAAACGGATCCCTGCGGAATACCACTAGTAACAACATGTTCTCTAGAAATGGAGGTACCCACACAAACTCGTAGCGGTCTGTTTGTAAGAAAGTTATTTCAGGGTACATCCATGCTGATACCACATGCAACAAACTTAGAACAAAGCTGGCGGTGTGGCACAAACTCAAATGTTTTTACGAATCAATCAAATAACATTAACAGGATCTTGAAGGATTCCTGTAACCCATATTTTTTGCAAGACGGTAGACCTCCCAGGTATAAAGCCAAATTCATCACTTGATGGCAGGCCAAATGATAATAGATAGGTAGTTATTTAATTTGGGATAACACTCCAACCATTCTGTAGGATATACAAGTCAGGGATATACGCCAGTAACGTAGGGGTCGGCATCAAAACCTTTCTTGAAGACTGGAGTCAACGATCGATGTCAAGGCAGCATGGCACTAACACCTCATGACAATATGCCGTGGGAATTACACCATAAGTAAAAATATGGGTTAAATAAAAAACCGCATGTGAAACATGCTACAAGAGAACGCCGCACAACAAATAACACTGCAGGCCAGCAACGTCATACCAGTAGCGTAAACATTCTCACGCTACTCACGCTAATCTTAAAATACAAGTTGGCTTGCAACTGAATGTTGTGAGCTCTGCCTCTATCACCAAAACATCGTACTTTAACTCCCCCAGAAATTAATTAGTAAACCCTCCCCGATTCTTGTTCGTTTTAAAACAAAGTGTTCTTGATAACAATTTGGCAACTCAGTCACCAAAAACCACAAGGGACGAAAAACCAGAAAGGGGAAGGGAGGGATGCACGATGACAGTCAGCGGCTGTTGACGGTGTGACTGTTAGTGTCAATATCCATTTGATGTACATGCTGGTTACTGAGTATGTCGTTGTGACCCAGGGCCTCTTAGATGGTATACGCGGATCACAATGCTTCCCAAAATTGTCCTTCGCTAGGCGAGGTCCCTATATTTCGGGTTCGTGGTTAGATTGCGACTTACAATTTATGAAAGACGTCCCTTAAGCGACTATCCAGATTTGTTTATTAATCTGACAAACTTGACACATCTTGGGGATACAAAGGCTCCTCTCGTCAAAGTCTCATTTCTCCACTCATGGTTCTTGCCTATGAGTCATATTTGTTTGATCCTTTCCTTTGGCTCTCAATGTGCGCCAGGTATGTAACTTCTTACTGTTTATAGTACGTCTGGCGTAATACTTAAGATGGTTCGATAATCGCTTGAGAGTGAACACTTCTCTAAACATTGGTGTCATATGCCTATCGCAATGACTGAATTCCATAGGCCAAGATTCAGTGAAAATTGAAGTAGGGTTACTGGCCCAAACAAAATGGTGTCTCCATTCAAACGGTCCAGAATTGGTCGTACACAAACTATAAGGTATCAGCCACTGTCATTAGGCTGAACTAGCATGGGATATACTGACAAAATTGATTCAGACAAAAATGTGAGTACATAACTTCAGTAACTAGCACACCAGTCAAATTCTTGATTAAGTGAGTATGCAGGCTTCCCGATCAAAGTAAAAAACGAAAGCTGGATATTGCTAGTTCAGCGTATACCTGCTACCAAATGAAAGTTATTTCCACGTTGAACTTGGGAATAACATAATCGGAATGCGAATTCAGGATATCAAATATATTTTTTTGAAAGCAGGAGTTTAAATTTTAGTTAGTTTACCCATGTTTCACCTTCAGTAACCGTTTTGTACAACAACCAATAAAACAATGTGCTTATGTAGCAAAACAGTCGAATAGGACCAACTGAAAATTTCTCAAGTTATCAACCATTCGTAACAATGTTGCAACACAACGTGGTTCTGTTTTTTTAATGTGACCCTTTACCCAACTGCTCTTGTGGTGGTGGGGGGGGGGGGATATGTCACATTCCTTTTCTTGTATTTAACTCTATAATGTATTCAAAATAAAAGTAAACTCAAGCGTTTAAAGATGTATTTGATACTGTCCGTTAAACAGTTCTCACTTATGAAAACTCCTATTAAATTAAGATCCTACTTTTTGGCACAGACTATCTTTGAGGTAAACCTGAAGATTTTACTGTATTCAAATTGCATAGTGACAACAAAAAATAGCTGCACAATAAAATGAATTAATATGTTGAACTTACTGTGGCGTTCTTGGCTACAAAACATTCGTATAAAGCTTCTGGCTGAAAAATTAAAATTAGGCAAGTGATAAAATAATTTTTTAACCATAGTGCAGAACATGATGGAGGAAAGGTGACAACTTGTGTAACAACAATAGCAACAACAGAAAGAACACTACGACAGCAAAATACAACAATAATAGCAGCAATAGAATGCTGTGTGAAATAACCTTAAGAGTTATTTTTGACAAGTATTTGGTATTACAAGCATTTTGACAAGCATTTTGGTATTATCAAAATAGTGTCTTTATGGATTACAAAGGCTTAGGTATACTGAAAGATATAAAAAAAATTTCTTAGAATCAAACCTAAACAAAATATCATGGCAGCCTTGATTAGCTTATTGGAATACGGCCACTTGATTAATTACAACAGTGATGATCTAGACAGGTCCTGAACGCATGTGTTCGTAAATTCGGCTGAACCACCCAACCTTATTCATTCTGCTATTCAATGTTGCATAACGGTGGGTGTCACAACATACAAACCAGTGATATTAATGCAAAAAAAAAAAAAATACTAACGCAAAAAGAACCGGGTGTAAGGCTCAAAACAAAAACCATTTCCTTAAAATCAGTGAAACAAGGGAAAATATGTAAGGCATAACACCATCCCTCACAATCTTTAATTCAGACTGTTTGCTTTGTTGTGGTATGTTCTATACCTTGTAGTATGTTCTTTATCAATATAAACGTGGTGCCAGAGCCGAATATCACAAGCCATGTCGCTTCTCTACAGATAGATTATAGCATGGTGGTGTGAGTACGAAATAAGGCTATTTGTGAAACAGGCACGCAGGACGTGTAGGAAACTAAGATGGCCAGCCCATACGGAGACCGCAATTTTCAGTAATATCGTCCAACATGACTATTTCCCCCAAAAAGCCGCCATCTTGGATGACGTCACGAAAACAAGATGGCCTCCCCAGGCTGCCATACACATACGGAGGTGCCGTTTTGAATGTCGACGAGATGACCTACTGAAATAGCCATCACGCATGACGTCTCTTCTGCATTCTTTACTCGACGGTCTGCAACTTTAAAATGATGTAAAATTTATGTTCGGTGTCATATAATTTACGTTGAGTTACACTGGGGTGCCGACTGACATCACTTTGTCTGGAAAGACGAGGGTAACCTACGGAGGTGGCCATCTTGGATGACATTGCATTAACTTCGTCGTTTGCCAGTAAGCACCTTTAAAGGTGTTGAATTTATTGCTTAACTACGTTGCCATTTTGAATGACGTCATCAAGTTGGCTGCCATTTAGAATTTCGTCGAGATGGACCAAAGTGAGGGGGATGTTGAGAAGAGCCTACATCCTTTATGATTTAGCTTCTTTTCCATTAATTTTCTAATAAACGACAAACAAGTACAAATTTCTCACCTTCGAGTTTTCCTTGAAGCAAGATTCCACAACACCCTTCAATTCGTCCTTGAACTAGTGAAAAATATTAATTTGCATTTGGAAACATGAACATTAGCAAAAAAATAAATTAAAACAAAAGCTGGTCATACTAACACATTTATAAAGCACACAGAAAATTTGCAACAAAACAGAAAATGGAATATCTCATTAAGTTTTAGTTGCTTTTTTTAACCAAAGGAAAGGATTCAATTCGGGGATTCAATTGCCATCATCGCAGGCACCAAAATAATGTCTACAATGAGCAAGACCAGATCCCACAGCCGCTGAAGGAACTTGGTAGTCTCCCACGCTTTCTTGGTTGGCGCTGGCTGGTAGGGAATCTGCCAGGATCCTCTTTTCAATCACCAATCACTAATCAGATAAGCATCATGAGGTAACTATGGTTTATTTTATTGAACTACTAGAGCGCAAGTAATCACCCACTCGTATAAGGGATGTGCAGCTGCTCAAAGAAATAATCCTGTAGTGATAGGTACGTTAATGTGTCGCTATATTTTAATAGCCGAAAAGTGCACATACAGGTAGTGAACCCTCGACGTTTCAAGTTCCAATCTAACTCATTTTCAAGAATAATAAAAATTAGCTATACCACGCGCCAAGGCTGTTTGCCGTGACGTGCATGTCACGTGACTGGGCTAGTCCACTCAGACGGTCAAACAGCCGCTATTCTCGTTCGTCAGTGGCTGACTCATGATGACGTCACGGCAAACAGCCTTGGTTCGTGGTATAGTCTCAGTGGAAAGCATGTTGTCACACTGCCCCGTTTGTTGTCCCAACGGCGTTTGTTTCAACTGGAGCCCAGAGTTTTCCTTCAACCATAGGTGTTACAACATTTCATTTGTTTCGACTTACTAAACTGAGTAATTGCCATTATCCTTAACAATACATACAACTCGCCCGTTTTCTTTGCTACCACGTCGAGAATGAACTGAACATGTGCCTCGTATCCATTGACACCGTGAACAGAATTAACAGCCATAATTTTCCGTCAACAGTGCATGTCGTAGTATATCGTTTGTAATTGACTGTTACTACTAATCTGCGTTTAGTGTACGTCGACCTCCTTCGCCCCACTCGGTCCTCCTCTGCGTGCCGTTCGTAGGAATAATGTTTCTGTAAAGAGCAGGAGTTCGTGTTAGTGTTAAGCATTCTGTGTATCTTGTTCACCAGGTATGAGTTTTCTGTCATGAGGGGCGCATGGCTTCGGGCCCAGACCTCGGGTAATAAACTCAAACTAATCTGGGTTAAGGGCTGCTCGCCCTTTTTTTATTGTTACCGTGCAAATAATTAGGCCGGGTGCAGACGGACACATAACCCCCCCCCCCCCCACAATGGTAGACGCAATCTTTGGCATTTCTGGCACAAAAACTGCAATCGGTGGCAGGTCAGGTAAAAACCATGGGAATGTACTGGGGCTTTCTCACAGTGGTGCGCTTCTGCGTCTGTTGGTAGAACGCCCCCAAATCGCCTGCAAGCGCCCCATACTCGGTACTTTCGGCGTCATGTTGCGACTTCAGTGCCACACAACCTGTTGAATGATCGGTTGGCTCGTTGGTTGAATCAGCTGGCTTTGTTTACGATGTCTGCTCTCGAATGGGGTCGGAATCGACCGGAAGCGAGGTGAAAAGGCCAAATTGCGCGTTTGTTGTCTGAAAGGTGCCGTCGATTCAGACGCGCTAGTAGTGTCGTTTTTACAGCAACTGCCACGCTTTTTGTGGTCCATCTGCACCGGCCCTTACCATGATCGCCCATTTTTATTGCTGCCGTCCAAAGATTGAAGTTTCTCCCACATTTCTTTGCTACCATGAAAAGAATAAACATGCTTGCCCTATCGATCGCATTAACATGAAGTGTTTTCGTCCATGTAATAACTTCTTTTCCCGTTCGTGTCCCCAAACCACTCATCGTCCATGTTAAGTAATATAATACATGTTAAGAGTAAGGGTCTAATAGTCAAAACCGTGAAGGAACGCGAACAATCGTTGACAGTAAGGGTCTATAGTTTGTTCCACTTTGTGTTTGCAGGAAACGGACTGTATGACGCCAAATTTCCTTCCACTACGAGTGCAAAAAACACAAATATCCCACTAGTAGACTCAAACAGTAACTTCAGAGTCTACGGGTGTGATATCCACATGTTTTTGCACTCCTAGTGCAAGGAAAGGTGGCGTCATGCAGTCAGTTTCCTGAAAACATAATGTGGAACAAACTATAGGAGTAAAATTTTGCCTGTAAGAGGCTGGTACGCATTAGACCCTTACCACCCGGTGGTTAGCTTAATGACGTGATAAGCTTTACAAAATAAAACGTAATTATTTAAATCGTCAAATTATCTTTAGTAGAATATGTTCTTGGTGCCAGACAAAACTGACCAAACGAAAGCCGAATTGGGCTGAACTGAAGATGAGGACAAACTAAGTCAAAATTAAAAGGACGCAAGTGTGTGTTGGACTCACACAAGTGGAAGTGAGAAGTACTGGTGGTGTTGGAAGCGTCATAGAAATTTATATGTTAATTTCTAGCTACCTCTGGTGGTGAAAAGTGGAAATGGGAAATTTTTAAATTAAAAAAAAAAAAAAATAATAATAAAAGTTTATTTGCCGAGTAAGTTAGCAAAATGGTAAGATAG
>JAHWFP010091059.1:0-17165 GCA_023313725.1 Lithobius niger
AACTCGGACTTGAAGTAACGTCATAACTATTTAAAGCCATTCGCCACCCGATTTCTTCCATACGTACCCGTATGAGGTTCTGGTTGTGAACGGCACTAAATTGTTATGACGTCATTTCAAGTCTGAATTCGAGATTGTCTACGCGTTCCGAATACGTTCTGATGCCCTGTCGTCTTTGTATAAGTGGCACCAACGCTTCTATCTGGTTCCAGGGCTCGCAGTCCTACTGTATTTGCTAATTTTTTTTTTATAGGATTCCTATAAAGTTTCTCTAACTCGTGAAATGCTCCGATATTCTCGTTCCGAACTGAAATATCGCCCTGTCTACGGTGTGTTTCCTTGCTAAACTAGTATTTAGACTCTAAAAGAAGAACATCGATCTTCATCTTCCGTGGCAGGGCAGCATGGAAAACGACACGTGAAGTGGTCGAGCGGCCAAACACGACCAAGTAAAGTCTGTACCGACCGTGTTGTGCACTTTAAAGTAATTTTTATCTTCTTATTGCCTATTGTTGTCCTGTAATACAATAGGACACTCTCCCAGTGCATCCAGGCTAATAATTCGTATAAACCTATAAGCACTGGGGTGTCAGATTCGATAGGTGAATCTGACAGACCTGGGTACGATCCTGATGATGGGAAGTGTAGATGTACACGTGTTTCTCCGGTTGTTTCCAGCCCGTTGCACGAGGGTTTCTTCCGGATACTCCGGTTTCCTTCCTCATGCGGCAAAAAACAACTGTCATAATGGTGGTACCTCTTTCACGTAACATCTGCCGCTTGGGTATTTGGGTGGTGTGGATGCCCCGTATATCGTCTCTTTTTATTTCTATTTGTGTAAGGTTTCTGATTTTTAACGAAAATTCCTGCATTTCCTGTTTTTATCCAGTGAGGCTTGCTTTTCGTTTTTGGATTTATTTTTGTATTGCCTATTTGCATGGGCAATCTTCCCTCTTTAAGGACATTAGTGCTTTGTTTCTTGATAGCTTTTAATGCAAAATTAATGAACACGAACGAACATGCGTTCCAAGTGTTTGTCTATCTGGATACCGTGGATATGTTTTCTTTAAGGGTGTATACGTACACCATCACTTTATAATCCCGCAGCTTCCAAACCACTTACTGCAAGTAGCACAGTAATCTATCTATGCATGGAATTAGCCCTATTTTTCGAGGAGAATAATGTCTCATCAATATAACTTGCGTAGTCCCTCTTTGGCTACAATCACTCTCGGCAGAAGTGCTTAAGAACACCGTCTTCAAGAAGATTAGAGACAACGTTCGGGCGAAAACTAGACGGAAAAAAAACACCACCTTTCAGGACTGGCGGGAATTGGTTTCTGCAAAAGAAAAAAGCAGGCTATTCGTAATCAAACGGGACGCTATCATTTGCTGATTGGCGCTACGGGGAGATGAAGCTAGGGCTTTTCTTTGAGCCGGGATAATGCAGTGGCGCCGTGGCAATCAGAGTGGGTTTGGCCGTTTCCAGTTCATTCAGGACTCGTTTGATATGACCCCCGTACCTGTACTGAGGAACGAACTGAACGGCGAAAGTGGAGAAGCTATATAATGTGTCAACCGTGGAGCTCTTGGTACTCGAATTTCGCGAAGAAATAGGTCTAAATGGAACTGGGTTGGTCAACATGAAGCTTTAAAAATGGAAATGAAGACAGAGCAGGCAGTATAGCACTAAAGACTGTACTATACGTATGTAGATACAGAACCAGTCTTTAATGCTATCTGCCTGCTCTGTCTTCATTTCCATTTTTAAAGCTTTATGTTGACCAACCCAGTTCCACACTTGACACACTTGACGGCACACTTGACGTTTTTGTTTGTGCTATACATATGTAGATACAGAACCAAACAAAAACGTCAAGTGTGCCGTAAAAAAGGGGAATGTGATTGAAGTTTTACTTAACTTGTTAAAATGTACACGAATAATAATTGATGGGTTTTAATTAAAATAAGCAAATGTAAAATTGATAAAATTGCATCTGTTTAAGTGCTGTGACGCTTTAACAATAATTTAATTGGTATTTAGGATTTTTAATTTAAATAATCAAATGTACAATTGAGAAAATTGCATCTGTTTAAGTGCTGTTGTACGTATTTACATATATGATTCGTAAAGCACAACAGCACATAAACAGATGCATTTTTCTGAATTGTACATTTAGTTTGCTTATCAATTAAAAATCACCAGTTTTAAGCCGTGTACATTTTAGCAAGTAAAGTGAAACTTCAATCATATAACCCTTTTTTTTACGGCGCACTTGTCGTTTTTGTTTGTAATTCGTGTATCTTTTTTTATGACACGCAGTAATTTACGCCAAACACAATTCAGTCTATGCATTGTGGCTGGAAGTATTTTTTTTTTTCATTTGCAAAGATGTGAACACACGTGCACAAGCATGGTGGTTGCTGAGTGCGCATGCAGTGATAGTTGCTGTCCACTTTGAAACAATTCAGCTCAGCTCTAAAAGGCTGCATCTATATGAACTAAACGCGCCAATTTTGGACTAAACGCGTTTCTATAGCTGCCAATTTTGAGGCCTATCTCGAAATTAACAACGTAGCGAAGTTTGGTTTAAAACTACATGCGTTGAGCTGAAACACGGATTCTTTAATTTTTACCCATCAACAATCAACATTTTATCAGTGACATAACACATGCACAAAGAATGGATCTGGGGTTTGCTGTGTGGCATTGTTCCCTAATTACAATGGTTAAAATAATGTAAACAATAAAACTGATCGTTCAGGGTCCCGTAACTCCGGAATGGCTCGACCAATCGAAAAAGTGGTCTCTGTGAGGATGAAGGCCAAGGAAATTTCTGGCTTCGATCATGTTTCAGATTTTAGGTAGGTAGGTTAAGTAGATTTTAAGTAGTTTTTTTCTGAAATGATGTCCCACAAGACGAAGAACAACAACAAGAAGTAAACAGTTTTCAAATTTACAGCCACACGCTCCCTAATTTTAGTCATGCACAGAATTGCATAATTTTTAGTATAAATATACCTTCCATACTTATCTACTATCTGGTAAGTTAGTTTAGTCGAAATATATTGAATAAGAACGGAGATGTTAATAGTTTTAGTTTTGCTGGAGGGAGAACTTCGATCATATACATACACGGCGATATACTTAGTTGGGATTCCCCGCTCAGGCAGTCTGACATATAAGTCCAAAAGGCAACGTAAGTAGGTTTGCATCTGTATTTATGTAACTCATGGTGAGCCTCTGGCTTTCTGTCTTTAATTCTTGTTTCACGTTTAAGTGTTCCATTCGTTTCACTTGCGTGTGGCGCGGCAAATAAGCGTCCCTCCAGTAGCGATTGAAAAGTGTTTGTTTATATGTATATATGCACGTGTTAAATGCTGCCTATGAACGTTTTCTTAGGCCGTGTCAGTGTGGCTCAGCGATAGGACCTCGGCCTTTAGTTTCAAAGGTCGTGGGTTCGATTCCTCGCCCAGGCAGTCTGACATATACATATATGTCCAAAAGGGAACGTAAATAGGATTGCATCTGTATTTATTGGGATGAGAAACATACAGCAAAATTAGCAAAGTTGGAATTGAATTGAATTCGGAAATTTGGGATGCGATGCACTATAATGAAAGAGGGGAGGAAGCAGGTTCATTCTTGGCACGGTAGCTAAGAAAAAGAGTGAGCGGCCGACAATGTGAACGGATGTGCCATGTAATCAGAAACAAACGAAATATTGCTTCAATAATGCTGGCTATTAAAGCATAGTTTCAAAGTTGTTCGAGTGACAATCACTGCATGAACGGTCGTTGTTGCGGGGTTATCGCGCTTGGTTTCAAAATGGAGAAACAAGCAATTCAGCCACACTGAGAATAAGAGCGTCCACCCTCCATTGAAAACGCTATTTACTTTCCAGAAAGACCAAACACCAGGGGTTATAAGAGAGGGGGAGCAGGAATGGGCGTATTCAGATCACACAATACGGGTTAGGGAGCAAGGGATACCGGAGAGGCGAAAATCTGACCACAGAATGGGGTAATGTGGGGAGGGTACTGGGCTTCAGGAGGGAGGGAGCAGGGGGTCCATCAGCTACCCTTTTCAATTCGTGCTGCCCAGTAAAGTACTAGCTCAAGCATGCGGCAATCAGGTAGAACGGCGTATGCTACACGGGGGTACAGCAAGTTATAGATATACTAATACAATAAGGTGCCATCAGTGTTTGATGAGCCAACTGTTTAGCCTCAACCTCCCCCCCCCCCAACTGTTGACAGTGTTTAGTCCACGTGAAACCTTACTGCCGTAGCCAACCATTACACATGTAAATACAATTAAAGCTAGAGCCAATATCTAAAACTTTTCATGCCCAAACAAGGGAAGAAAAATGTAAGGCTACACACTAGTCGTCTTCATTCCGTTCATCACCCTACTGTTGATACATGCATCATTTTTAAAGATTTTTAGCCATCTTTCCAGGCGTGGAATTTCATTATTAAGAGCTGTACTAAGCTGTAGTAGTAATTGTAGAGCTGTGCTACGCCCACCAAGACGATTAGCTTTTAAACATTTTCTAGTGATGGCGTTTAGCCAATACAGTGCACCAATCATTGGCTTATGCATCGTGTGCCAAAGTAAAAATAGTAGAAACATTTGAGTGCAGCAGCAAGGTTTCACGTGGACTAAACAGTAATAGCAACACTGCAGTATCTGAAACTGTACAGGAAAGTTTATTTCTGTTCCTTTGCTGTTTTGATTTCAGGCCAGTTAAACTTTACACTCTTAAGCATCAAACGAGTTCGTTTTTGTTTTCTAATTGCATTATAGATTCTCGTCAACATTTCTGAAGCCAGTACAATTACTTGTAATTGATTTTTTTTTCTTTTTTTTTTTTTTTTACAAAAGGTATACTTCCGACTTCATCCAGGAATGTCAATTTGTTACGGGGACAGTATGGTCGCATTCCAAACACGAGGCGTTCCTTCAGCTTCAGATTCAACCAACAATCCAACCTCCACACCTTCCAAGAGACAACGCTTTAAAAAAAGGCGCAAACAAAACTGTTTACCTGTCCGTTACACCACGTCGCACTCTATGGAATTACTGTAAGGTGAAGTTGGTCTCTGGGGTCCCATTCCGCCTCGAACCATTCAACACAACGATAATAAATTATTGACAGGTAAAAATATTAAAAAAAAAGTCCCATTTATAACCCTTCTGTCCCATCAACCAACAGGCTACATACAGCAGCTGCACAGCCTACTCACTTAACGCTAATTGGTCGATTAGGAAGTGAAGCATTTGCGGGATTGGCTCGCAGGGACAAGCAGTAACCCCCAAAGATTTCAATGGCCTTCAAAAAGCTCCCCAACGTTACCTTCCTCCCCCACCCCCTTCCCCTCCAACATCCACCCACGCATCGACCTTCTTTGCTGATGACCACCTGAAGGCTTCCGTACACCGGAAATGGATTGGTTCAAGCGGTGGTTGTAGTTGGGCGCCTAAGACCTTGGCCGTCGCGTGTTTCTCTGCCCAGGTTCCTTCGCGAACCGGGTAACGTGTGTATAAGCTAGCTAGAATAGATGTAATTTCGTAACGTGAGGCGTATTTTCACATCACCCAGCCCCCAATGGGTACCTGCTCGACGACTAGTTACGTCATAGCAACACCTCGATCACGTGGGAAATGCTTGAGAACAAACACAGCAACGATTAAATTAAATTAGACATTAAGTATACGAGAAGCACACAAACTTTAAAGCGCAAACTACAAAAGCACAACCAACTGGAAATGCGAACGATTCAGTCAAAGACAAGCAACACACAATCACACGCCTGGTTTCAAACAATTTTCAAGCGAAATTTTAAAAGAAGAGAATCTGACATTAACCACACATTCTTTCGGCAGATTGTCCCATTCAGTGACTGTTCTTGAAAAAAAAGGAGTACGTGAAATAGTCGGCACTAAGCTGCCAAACTCGAAGTTTGAAGTTTCCTCGTCCCGAAGAATGACTTGCACCTGGCTTTTCGGGAACAAATACTCTACCTGGTAGAGAAGCGCTTCTAAACAAGAAATATATGAATGGGATACAGTGAAAATCACTTCACAGTAAATCCTCTAATTAAATTATCAAGGAGCTCCGTTCAGTTCCTGTTGCTCCAAATTATTCATGTGCTATAATTGCTAAAATTTTGTTCATTAGGCGCACTGCTAATTTCGAGGTTCCCTTCAAGTTTTAGTAAGCAATAGTCAATCGCTATACTTTCACCATTAATCAGTTGAGCCAAAAGCTTGCACGCCCCAACTTTTTCACGTTTTTTTCTTTTCGACCAAGTCTCATATCGACCTTCTCCCATCGGAAACAGGGTCTTAATATTTATAAAAAAAAATACAAACAAATACGAGAATACTGTATCAGCAAAACTGGAGGTTCCATTCACTGTTTAGAATGGTTATGGCGTCCCTTTAAAAGGACGGCTACTGAACGGTAAAAAAACTAAGTTCCAAAGCGCAATGCGAGCTTTGTGAGGGGTCCCCGGGGACCCCGAGTAAAGCGACCAGCAACAGCCCAGTGGTCAGCGTCATCGTCTGCAAATCAAGTGAATGCCGGATCGAATCCCGCGGATCGAATCCCCAAAAAATACCCAGTTTGGCATGGGCATTAAAGGGTTAAAGGACTGACTTCGATAATCTAAAGCAAGGATATTTGCTTAGTGGTTACTTTCCCGATTTTTTGCTTTAATTTGGTGACTGACATGGAAAGAAGAAACACACAGTTGTTTTGTAAACTACATGAAAGACCATACAAAAATTCAAAACAATTCTTCTGTCAAATTTGGAGCATCTATTTATTGACCATTTAAAACTGCTCACAACCGTTTTTCTTCTCTTGTTTATTATGATCTAGACTTGAGGAGAAAGGCTGCTGGCTCCCTCTCGTGGGATGCAAGAAATTGCTGCCCTATAGTGGAGTAATCATTTCCCCCGCAAAAGAATGGCCTAGAACCGCAATACGGCTGTCTGCTTCAATGATGGGTATTGCCATTAACAATTTCGCGAATAAGTGAAAGTCTAATGGCGCGTTTACGCAGCGACTCGCCTTTGCATTCACGCAGCTAGAAGTCAATCGCGATGGCAAAAGCGACATTGCCATGGTAACAACGCTAAATGGATTAGCTAAATCCGACATCGTTTGAGTAAATACTTGCAGTCTTACAATCCGTGCCAATAATATAAAGAATTCCTCATGACGAAATAATTTTCCCAAACGCTTCTGAACTCACGTTATTTGCTGTTTTCGTTGCGAGGCGGCAGACATAAAACCGCCGTCATGTTGGAATTTGAGGTGATTTCTAGCTTCTAGCTGCGAGAATGCAAAAGCGAGTGGTTGCATAAACGTGCCCTAACACCCTGCAGACTAAGCTTGTTCGGCATTTCACTGACATTGGCTTGCAATTCTTTTCAATGAACCGGACGACCCGTTTTCGAACTGCTTCTAGTCGATTGACCTGGCAGGCAAAATAAGGTCCCGCAATGCAGCAGCATAGTCCAGCAATGTTCATACGATAGCTTTGTAAGCAATAAGTTTCGTCGAAACCGTAAAACCTGAATTCCTACTCACGAAACTTATTTGTTTGGCAGTGCGGTATGCAAGACCAGTGGCGTGCAAAGAGGGGGAAGTTGGATCCTCCTTTTAGTAAAACCTTCTTTAGGAGTGATCTCACTGTTGGTCAGGTTTCTCCCTTCGTTGACCTGATTTTCATCACTCCTACTCATGTTCCTCGTTTGATTATTTATTATAGTTGGGTTTGGCTATGGCAGGAACGAAAAAATTGTACAAAGAGAAGCTTGCCTTTATGCAATTTCTGATTAATCATTTGGCACGCTAATCATTTCGCTTATATATCACTGTTTAATAATAGCAGCTGAACGTTAAGTAAAACTCGAATGTTGACAAGATTTTTTTAATACAGTTTTTATTATGAATAGAATGAAACCGCAGTAAGAAGTAGCTGTAATTCCTGAATACTATGACGGAAGTTTTTTTTTTGTTTCACCAGATATCAGTCTTTAGCAGGATTTTCCATGTTTTACAAACTTTTAACAGTAGACGAGTTATAAACATTTTAACCGGAACATATCAGTTTTCGCCAGACGATGTGTGTTTTACCTGCTGTTATACCAGTTCACCAGTTATTACTCTTATCTTATTTTATCAGTTTTGTCGTACTATAATTATGTCAAAACTAGAGGAAGCCCGTGCTATGCACGGGGCCGGTCACATTTCCCGGGACACATTTTCCGGGACATTTTCCCGGGACATTTTCCCGAGACCTGTCAGATTGATCGACCACTCATGCCTGGCTCCTTTTTGGCTGCAGGTAGAGTGGGAAAGTGCATTTTCAATGCGGACGCGAGGAGGGGAGAAGTGGCTTTCCTTTAGGCTTTTCTTTTTCTTTTAGCCGGCCTCCGATATTATAATAAAGATGTTACCAGTTTTGAAACAGCTGACCAGTCGTTACTAGATTTACAAGTTTTCATCAGGTTTTTGCCTGACGATAACAGCTTTTACCACTTTCTTCACGGTTAATTAAATTTTACATTTTTTTAACTTTGTTATACAACCATCGGTGTTTATTACTGACCCGTTTCTATACCTGCTAAAACCTGGTGTCGTCATATACTCATTCTCCGGATAAAAAGCTGGATGATAAACGGTATAGAGGGAAAAAAGGCTTAAGGATTTAGCAACGGGCAAGGTTGGTTTGTGGGCAGTCCAGCATTGAGCCAAGAGTACGTGAAGGGAGTCGAAATGAGGGCATGATCACTTTCTTCAATGTGACCGACGAGAGGTTTTCGCGGACAAACACAACCTAAGGGTCGAAGCCGAAAAGGCAACTTTTTTTAGAAGTGTTGCGCAAGAAATAGTTGGAAATGCAGTTTGCCGTGTCGATCAGTGCCAAGTACCAGGTTAAAAATGGATACAAGGACCCAGTCACGGCGCAGTTCGTGACCAATGTGTTTGGTCATTTCATTCTGTTCATTTCGTTTAAAGAAACGTCGCGCTAAACTTCAACAGAAAAATTATTGCAATCCTTGCAATCCTTGCAATCTCTTTGTGGTACTTAATGTTAAAAAAAATCCACGTAACAGTAAATCAGGGACTTAGCCTGCAGTATTTATAAGCAAAACCGTATGCAAGCCAGTAAACACATCATGTGTGGTTAATCTCACAGATCTCAAGTTCGTCAATCAGTAATGGGGAAGGCATTTCGGGAATTGTGGCTCTCGGATATGTGCAGTTTGCCGGACATCAAGACAATGTTCAAGAAAATTCATCAGATTATCTGCAACAGTTATATATAGTGTGTGCGGCCTATCTTGAGTTTGCTGCAGAACGAAGACAGATAATCGATTGTACGTATTTGGTAGCAGAGTGCCTTGTTGATATCGAAAATGGTTACAAAAACCATGGCCGCTAAACTAACTGCCCCGACCTACAACGAATTAGAGGGGGTACACAAAATGGACGCCACGACTGTCCCATTTCTTGAGGTCTGTTCGGGAATTGGCAAATCGCATCGGTGAATTTTTGTAGGGAGAGGAGCGACATCTGTTGGCATAGTGGCGGTTATCAAAATGTAATTTTAATTTTACGTAGATTTGCGTGACAAATTTTTATTATGTATTTAAGTATTTTTAAATAGTTTTTAAGCTATCACTCAGCCACAGTTAGGCTATTTCTCTGCGCTTGGGAAAAAAAATGACACGTTCGTGTATCCAGAAAGTGTTGCAAGGAAAGGAACGTTGCATTTTTGTACAGACGATGTCGCCCTCCATTGACAGAGAGAGGCAATCATCGCTTAAGTGGCGTTTTCGGCGGCCATATTTCCCAACCTAGTGGCGTATGCTATTTTTCATTCAAGATCCGCCCAGTACTGTAGATAGCCCTGACAAAAACAAAGGCGGCCTTCGATTAAAGCCGCTCCCTCCAGCAAGACGTAGCCGCTCATAAAATACTTCCAGAATTCAAGATTATGCCGCGCACACAATAAAAGACATGGATTACAAGAAAAGCTACGATGAAAGGTAAAATAAAATGGAAGGCAAAAAAGCGCATCACGCGAGTCATGTGTTTCAAGCAATGGTTGAAGGTCACCAATAAACAATTCAACCGTACAAGTCTTCAAAGTGTTTTTTTTTCTCAACGTCCTGTCAAAAAAAGGTTTGACGCTAAAAATTTGCTCCTATAACTTCATCACCCTTCATCGAATTTTGTTAATTCAGATACAGTAGAAATAGTGTAAAGTTTGAAATGCGTCACATAAAATATCTCAAAGTTAATTAAACAAGTGCTTAACTTCATACTGGTCGTTTCATTCTTAATTTTTAAAACATTTTTTTATGCGTTTCCTTATTGATAATGCTGTATGATGGGTTCAGTTCACTTCATTTTATATTTGTGCAACTGTGCAGTTTTACGCGATCACATTTTGGTATGTCGAATGAATTCTTATAAAACAGGCTCACAAGGCCTTGAGAAGTTGTTTAACTTTTTTTTTAAATGAAAATGAATTTCTATTCTATTCTATTTTATTCTATTCGCTCGTGAATGCAGAATGAAAGACTGTGAATAAAGAGTGGAGAGAACCACTAAGAATATAGAGCAGTTACATTTGCCGCCATATTGGCACCAGTATGGGTTTTGAACGGCATAACTACAAGGTGCACTACATAAAAACGGAGGGAAAAACAAGGGAAGAGCGGATTTCTCAGGCTTAAAATACCCTTGTTTTCTCCAACAACAAAAATCGCGCGTTTTAGGTTAAGAAATCACTCTTCACAGCATCGGCTTCAGTATGACGCCGTTCTGTTTCTCTCTGAAGTGCCCCTTGCAGCTAACCCATTAAGGCTCCAGCATAGAGTAATATACAATAATACTACGTCGTGTCACTGCTCTATCCTCTTTTTCGTTTCTCATTGTGGATCGCTAAAACATGTTGACGCGGCAAAAACTGTGACGAATTGCGGTTTTGTTAAAAACACTTCCCAAACAGACAACGCACACAAGGAACGATAAATGTCACCGAATTAAGTTAATATTTGATTTGCGTATTTTAAACCGGCGGTAAGGGTGAATTCTGAAGACACTGTGGACTGAAAATAGACACCCCTTAATTTGTGTACTTGCTCACTTCTCACACTGTCTGTAATGTCATCAGTACACATTTTTAAAATATTTTTTACTCATAAAGTACGCAAGAGATATACTCACAGGACACAATTTGTGTGGAGGTTGAGACAGACGCAGTAATATGTACTAGCAGTGCACAGTGCATTGACTATGACTTTAGCGCAAAATATGGAAATTTTTTTTAATGACAAACTGTGATTACTGCTGCCACTGAACGTCATGTTTCTATTTGTTACCGCTAAGAACTCACTCATTTATTCAGCGTAATCTGTATCAGTCACTGGTTTCATCTTCCAATTCAAAATCATTTGATGATCGTTACTTACTTTTTTTGTACAAACAGGATGGAGAGATTCGCAGCTCATTGTCGATTAATATTGATAGGTCAGCAAACAAATTTCGGCGAGCAGAAAGCCATTCGTAACTACACTACTTAAAACACTTTTTTACACCCAGCGAGACAGGGCCAAATGGCTTAATTGGAGCTGTGACAGCTAGACTAAAACAATCATTACCAGCTTACGTAAAAATGTCCAGTAGCCTATCGAGTTACCCTTAGTCTGTTAATTGATGGTCAGATAATCCTAGCCCACATATCGGAAATTTGATGACATTTTTCAAACGTGCAAAGTTAGTTAAGTTTTTATTTCCCTGGAATTTTCCAGGATGCTTCCTTTTTTCCTGGTCTTTAACTCTTGAATTCAACATCAAGCTTTATTGACACATTTATGGCCGCTAGCCACTTGGCCACGAGCCAAGCTGCAGTCAAGAGACCCTTAGAAAATCATTCAGCCAAGGACGCTTGATGAACAAAATACTCCAGAGACACGATTTGTGCAATTAATTATCTTTCTGACGTGTGGTTCGCCTCTCTTACAGGTTGTTAAGAGGTGAAAACTCGGCTAACAGGTTTCACCCCCGCCTCTCCCCACGGCTGGAAACAACTAAAAACCAAAGCCAAAACTAGTATAAGAAAGCTCCCAAGCTTTCAAAACGGATAGGCTTTAGAAAGTAGTGATATCATTAAACAAGAAAAGGCCGTCAAGTTTAACCCTATTAACTAGCCAACTTGCAGTTAAACTTCTTTGATTCTAATAATATAATGTTCACTCCCGGTTTGAGTAAAAGCCCACAAACAGCAAAATGAAGACAAGGAATTTAATTTTCGGCACATTACTGCTTGTCTTGGTCACAATATAAAAACAATAAACAATTAAAATTAGCAGGTGAAGCCAGAGGTGTGTCTGTTCACACTCGCCATCTGTTCAGGGAGTGAACATTTTATTATTGCATCCTACGTCGCCTGCAAAGTAAATATATCGGACTTTTGTATAGCTCCTGGCCCGATATTACACTTA
This sequence comes from Lithobius niger, assembly GCA_023313725.1. Classification (NCBI taxonomy): domain Eukaryota; kingdom Metazoa; phylum Arthropoda; class Chilopoda; order Lithobiomorpha; family Lithobiidae; genus Lithobius; species Lithobius niger. The sequence goes on from JAHWFP010091059.1 coordinate 12,536, forward strand.
TCGATCGCCTGTAGCTCGACTGCTCTTCGCTTTACCGACCTTATTTTCTTGTTACCTAAATCAGCCTTGTATTTTGTCTTGCGTGCTCGCGTAACTACGTCATTCATTCACCCTCTCGTCATTCATATAGTTTAGCTTTCCCCACTAGTGCAATCGCGTCATTCATTCACCTTGTCGCATACGCTGACTTTCGTCATCATGTCGCGTTGTCTTGTTAAATTAAAATATTCTTAAAATCACTAAAAACTTACCAATCCTTAAATTTAACTTAAGTTATCTTTTGTTTAACATCAAACTCTTAGAATTATAAAATATCTAAACTTTATTAATAGCCTATTTCCGCGTTGATCGTAATAGTCGGTTGAAGTAGTCAGCTGACTACGCTAATTACCACCGCGTGGTTATAACCCTTGCCTGAGGGGTAAACAGGTGTATCTCCGGTCGTCACATTGCGTCGGCAACGTCTGTCGAACTCGTTGCTTGGGCGGCTACGCTGTTTTAAATTTTAACCTCGGTCGTTTGTCTTAAATGTGTTCATTTTATTTTTAATATCTAATCATCGTTCTTCAGCCACGCCCGTCACTTGTCATCGTCCATGCTGCTCACTCGCCAATGGTTATCACCGCTCCTTCGCAAGCTTCCATCCATGCTCAAGGTAAATTGGTGAACTTGATAATTAGCCCTATTTTGCTCGTTAACTAATGCGAACTATCGTTGCCTATCGTTGAGGTGTTAGTTGCGAGATAAGCTAATATTTATCGGCAGGTTGCTACATAGCAGTCCAGCGAGGCGAGTGCAGTCACTGATGGCGTCAAGATATTGTTACGTGAGTGCTTGAGTTGACTTTCTGTTCTTTTCACGCATTTTTCGCGCATTCTTCTTAGGCCGGGTCATCCACTATCCTAACCCGTTGCGTGATGTCCAGGGGTTAGCCGTAATCCTCCGTGTTTTAAATTGCTTTTGGCCATTTATTGTTGATGCTTCACCCCATGGCTCACCGTAAAATGTCTAACCCGTTGCGTGAAGATCGATAAGTTTTGCTAACCCGTTGCGTGAAGCATAAGAGGTCAATTTAGCCCGTTACGTGACGCCAGTGCCTGTTTCGTGTTAAAACCTAACCCGTTGCGAGATGTCTAACTGACTTTCCAAATTAGATGTTTTTTGCAACGTTTGCATTGAGGCCGGTGTTGTTTTTGCACCATTATGAATTGGCTTATCCAGCATCATTTTGTATAACACGAGAGTGATTGTGACGGAGACTCAATAACGTCTTTGACTCTTTTATTAAACCGCAATTTCGTAAAACTTAAAGGTTGTGTCAGGGTGTCGTCATTACTAGTGTTTTGGGGCAATTTTCACATTGCTGTGCTAACTATAAATTTTGTACGTTGACCGCTAACTGAGTTTTCACCCAGCGTTCATTAGTGGCCTTAAAACCTCACCAACGAACCCGACCTCTGCGGAAGTCAACCCTAGACTTTTTAATTTCCCCCGCTGCCAGTTTTTCCGACAGGTATGGGAAGATGTCGGCTCAATTAACAACTAAGAGCGATAAACTTGTTGGATTCTTTGATTCTATTTGCATTTCTGAACTTGGATTTCTCCTTTCTGATTTAGGTTTCGTACCATAGGAGTACAGGTAAAAACTGGATTGAAACTCAGATTTTAATGAAATGTCTAAAAGTAGATATAGATTAACAAATGACGCCAACGCATATGCTGTGGCTTATGTGCTCTTAACTAAGAAATTGATGGCATACTGAAAGGACATATTAAGCTGCATAAGCATTTACTAAATCATACAAATGTTAAACCAGCCTCGGAGGTAATTTAATGTTTGGTAGACTATTGATACCATGCAAAAATACTATCCTATAAATAATACTCTCTGTAATTCTAGGATATTACTTTCTATAATACCAGAACGTGTAAGATGGAAAAGTAGCTGAGAACGTGGTCGACAAATGAAAAGTAAAGCGAACAATGTCCGAGTTTAATGCCCCACATTAGGTGGTGGATTCGACCCACTTCGGTCGCTTTACTGCTTGCATTACGTCCACGAACTCAAACGAGAATCGAATTCCGAATCAGCAAAATTTTAACACCAGTTGGTGAAGTCTTCGTGTTACACTGTTTGTCAAAATGCACCATATATAAGCATTTAGGAAGTGGGCATTTAGTTTAAAACCAAGGTGTTTTGTGTTTTTTGTGTTTATGCGTGCAATCATCCACTGACTTTACTTAAGTGTACACTGTACCGCCTTATACATTCAGTTACGCGATAAGCACATGTTATACTATAAAAAAAATGAAACTTAAACAATAGCGACACCATGGAGTTTCCACTGGCGCATCCGTTAAATCATGGCGTGTGACTGATAAACTAGAAGTAGTTCGAATTTGTCTTCGTGCCTGAAACAAGAGTACCTAGATAAAGAAACGAAATTACGGGGGGAGGGGGGGGGGGAGTGAGGCTTAATGGTGCGTCGATAGCTACGTCATTAGCGCCAACCTCAGTCACAGTGCAGTGGTCCGGATTGCCACTGCACCGCACATTACAGGTATGTTAAACAAGCCCAAATCTAGCTCTTATCATACAACTGTACCTCCTGCAAAAATTTAAAGAGCCCGGACAGGAGGACATACTTATCGCCCAGATGACGTGCTAAATCATGCGGGATAAGGAAACGACGACGAACATCAAGATGGTGACAATCAACAAGCAAGCGACGGACTTTCTGACATAACCACTGAGAAAAAACTGTCCTTGTTCCCTGGAATTGGAGTTTAAATTATAGTTCGTTGCGTTCGAGTGAACTATAATCCGTTTTTATTCGTGTACCTTCACAGCTGTGAGTGTGGAGATACGAGCTGTAATGGCTTTTTTTTTCTAAACGGCGAGCCGTTCTATGTTCAGTGACGACAAGGCACGAACTACAATTACTTCAAATGCACACAAAATTTAAAAAATTTAAATTTTTTGAGGTTCTTCTTGTTCACCTAAAAGACAAAAACCGACAATGAAAATGACGAGGCATATAAAACCCCTTAGCCTAGTGCGCACAATACTTGCAAACAATTACATACTTAAAAGGCTTAAACACCAAAGTGAGACCAGCCCCAAACACAAGTTAACAGAGAGCGGCCATGTTGGAATGTGACGTCATTTCCACTTCCGGTTAACCCGTGTTTGGGGCTGGTCCCACTTTGATGTTTTAGCCTTTCATCTCCGTATACTGTAGTTTGTAAGTGTTGTACACACTAGGCTTAGGGTTTTTGGTACCTATCATTCGCATTGTCGGTTTTTGTGTTTTAGGTGAACAAGGAGCAAATTATACCTCTGAAAATTGAAATTGTGTGTGCATTTGTGGTAATTATGAGTTCGTGCCTTGTCGATGGGCACCTTTTAACGATGTCAATACTCACAAAGTAAAAAAACATATACAAGTAACATGAAATAACATGTCATAAGCAACGTTCCAGAAATAAGATGACAAAAGTAACGACCCTGAAATAACATGGAATCAGTAACGACCCTGAAATAACTCACTTCACCCCAACATAATAGTCGAATATAACACAGACGATGGCAGACATCACGTATAATCCCATTAAAATTGCACATTCCTGATTAGTTGTTACAGCCTCCGTGTGCGAAGAGCAGCCCATTTAAGCAAACATTGCCCGTTTTAAAGCCCTTTAAAACCAAACTGCTGTTACGGGCAGACGTCTCCAGATGGCAGCGTCGCCCATTTTGTGGTAGCGATGCTATCATCATTTTAAGCGAATCATGCTTTGTCGCGGCCATTAAGGGAAAATAGCCGGCCGGAGAACTGTGTGGTTAAAACATTAGCATTGCCTGCGAAAAAGGCAGTCGTACGCCACGCGTTTTAAACTTCATGTGTAGGCTTACTGATGTTTGACAAACAAAACCCTACACATGCAGGTAAATATGAATTGTTTATAATTCGAAGTGTATTATAATTCAGAGTATATAAATAAAGAAATATTTAACAACTAGCTTACAGCCTGCCGAAAGACGGGTGTATTTATTTTATAACATCTAAAGTAAATGACGTGGCCGTTTTTTGTAGGTATAAGCCCTCCCCCACTCGACATTCTATCTGTGAAATTTATGGGGGTCCAATTATTTTGTGGCTGAAGGGTGGCTGCAGAATTTTAAAAATTTTCACAATGCCATCAAATGGGACAACGATTTAATTAAAATTAAAGCATTGTCCCATTTGATGCCATTGTGGTTTGTCGTCACCGTCAAAAGCGTATTATTTTTAATTCTGTAAAATTTATTTTGCATGCCAAACCCCCCCCCCCCCCCCATACTAATGACATCCTGAAATTACTTGGCTCCTTTGTTTTTTTTCTGTTTAGTCTTCACTGACTATGATAAGGACATTTCGATGCACCAACTACTACTATCGCTTCACCCTTCCCCTAAATACCGGGTCACTTTCTGCTGGATCGTTTCTTCTCTCGATTTACTACAACGCATCTTTAGTACGATCCACTTCTACCCCAATCACGCTTCCATCCTTCCCTCCTTTTACCCCAAACGAAGCATACGTAGATACTTGGGGGGGGGGGGGGGGGGGGGGGGGGGGGGGGGGGGGGG
>JAHWFP010091060.1:1561-15953 GCA_023313725.1 Lithobius niger
TTTTCAATTTTTATAGTTAAAAGTATAGGTATTAAGAACAACCATGGCGTTTTGGACGTTATTTTAATGCGACTACAGTGGGTATTTTAAGGACGAGAAGGGCCCAGTGTTGTCTTGTGCTCATGTCGATTGGGGGATGTAAAAGATCCTGGCTTTTCCTCTTTGACCTCTCCTGCTGAATTTGCCCTTTCGTCGTCGTGGGTTCATCCCTAAAATAAAAACAACAAACAACCATGACGGCCAATGGCATTTACATTAGGCTACGGGATCTGAGCAAATAACCACTGTTAGGGGTAAGTAAACAAGGCCGTGTGCTCCTTTTAACAGGAAGAAAAAATCATACCACAGAAAAAGGCACTCACGTTAGTTTTTGGCTTAGTGTTATGCAAACGATTAATTATACTAGGTCCGGCAACACGAGGGAACAAATAGGGCAATTGGTACCGGGCCCGGGGAATTTCGCGGCCCGTGGAATTTCGACTAAAGTTTAGTTGTCGCCTAAGCCAAGCGCCGTCCATCTTGTGCTTTTTTAAAATTAAGTGTACAAAGATGAAGACGCTAAGAAAAAAAAAAGGTGTTATGTGGCGTTTAGCATAAAAAAGCGGCTGTGTGGTACAAGCGCACTAGCAAATTTCGGATAATCGAACGCACGTTACATGAATGAACCGTAAATAGAGCGTACGTGTACTTCCGGCAGTGCGCAATCAGAAATGTGGGGGGGGGGGACCGGCGCTTTTTGCGGTAACGATAAACATTCTGAAGCTTCCACCAACCGACAATATACACCGGAAACTCACTGCAAGAAATTTCAATAATGAAACACACACACGTCACTCGATATATACGTAGCTCGATGCCCAACACGAAAAAAGGGGGCCCCCGATACACAGTCTGTGCCAGACCCGGGTAATCCTGTCATAGGCGTCGGTGACCATCCCGCTTTAAATAGGAATGGGGTTAAAAAAAAATGCGTTTGTACAGTTAAAAATGCTCTGAAACATTAGGTAGCAGTGTTTTTATGCGTCGAGCTTGAGTGTATTTTTAACCGCTTTAAATACTTTATCCGGATGGCTAAACCGAATTCTGATAGTTGATGAAATGTCAATACATCTACAAATGCGTACTTGAAAACTTTAATTTCATGCTAAACGGATAAGCTGCGACTAATTAGTGTTGATACAGCTAACGACCCAGGTTACGCAACACGGAGCTTAAAACCTGATTAGCAGTGAATTACGGGCTTGTAAATCTCGAACGTCGATACCGTTAATCAATTACTGGGACAATTTACGTGAGTTAATGCTAGTGATTCCTTAACGATATTTGTACGGCACAAAACAATTTTTAAAAAATCGAAACGTTTTCCACAAAGGAAGCAACCGGTGGGGCTTAAAAAACTTATTGCAGGTTGAGAGGATTTGACGCAAGTCCAAAATCGACTATTTATAACTGGAAGATGTGCACCTTTCACGTAACAAGAATCACATACACATACATACGGCACGAGTTCAAAGGAAAATACGTAAAGCCTTCTCAACGATATTATGGATTAGTTTAATAAGCTTATCTAAACGGCAACTGAACAAAAAAATAATACTCGGAAAAAATCTAGATTCCACGAAAACCAGACTGAGACTCCTCTACATTCGCTTAGATTGCAACAATGAACCGAAAACGTTTTGCAACAAAGATTTCGCGTCTACGTTCATATTTTGGCATTAAGCTATTGCTGAAAGAGAGGGACAGCTCTACGCATTTTTGTTGGTAGCGCAGATGGGGAAGAACCTAAACGTATTCATCATTCTCTTCAAGTAATGAAGAACAGATCGTATGAATGTTTGTGAAACCACAGCTGTCTTTATTCATACGGTTTTGCAGTAGAAATTCGACGCGTGATCCACATAGCCTTTGATTCTGCCACCAGTTGCGCTGCAAACACGCCGCAAAAGGAACTACTCTAGCATGAGGACTTAACTCTGAAAGGTACTCTGCATTGATTCTAGATTATATATTTAGAGTTTTAGGGTTTTGTAGCGAGAGTTAACCGCTATCCGGTTATCTGCCCGACGAAGCCCTAACGCCCTAAATTATTATCAGTTTTACAACAATGGCTTCATGGTACATCTTTCTCCACTCGACGCCAACCCAAAGATTCCGGAGGTTTAATTTCATGAATTTAAACCAGAAGAAGCATCAAGGTACGTGTATATTGTACTGTATATTGCGCTACGTCATTTTTTTTTATTCTAATTAAAAATGTATTAAACGATCTTTTGACGTGGCAATAAATCGTCCGAAGACTTCAAGGGAAGTCACCGTTACCGTAAAATAATGTTCGTTTAGTGCTGCAACACCGGGAAATCTAATAATGAGAATATTACCAAATTCTTGTGTGTCCTGCTAACACTAATCAATGCTACGATGTGGCGTAGTTCGTACTTTGTTGGACGACGCGGCTCGCGTGCTACGTGAAACCGAGCGTTAAGCCTTTTTACATATAAGGAAGCTGTGGTGAGACAGAAATCTTTTTCTGTTAGTCGCCGAAAGTCCTCTTTAAAGCCAGGACAGATATTTTCAAGTAGAGGGAATATTTGTCAAAAACACAGGTTACTTAACAGCCACCTTCTCGAGGTTTTTCCGCTGCTGTATTCGATTTAATGATGTTTTCCTTTAAGCTGACCGTCCGCTCCAGTTGTCTTTTTTCGAGATCAGTGGTTTGGACTTGGACGCCATCGGCGCTGTCCTAGCCAGACGCTTCTTCCGTTCACCGCAAGATGTCGCCATCCCTCTCCTAGCTTGCGGGTTAGTCAAAAGCGAAGGACAAGACACTATATAAGTTGTTGCTGACAAAGAGCAGACAAGACATCGAATTCGATTAACTGGGCGAAAATAAAAGAAGGGGCAAGAAAGTGGAAGGAGAGGAAATGGTGGCGAGGAAAACCCGAATGGAACGGAAGTAAACAAGGGAAAAGATTAACGGGAAAGTGGCTGTTAATGCATTGAACACGAGAAAATCGAAAAAGAACAACGAAAAAAAAAAAAGAAAAAAACAGGCCGTCACAGAACAAAAGCCGATTCGGCTAAAAGGGCAAAAGCCACGTAATCTAAACTAAAACCCGGCACGGCATATCTCACCACAAAGCAATTAAACGGAAAAAAAACAGAATAGCCGCAAATCAGGTTGCAGAAAACCCATTAATCTGAAATAATTCGTAATTGTTTATTTCCGACCAAAACGATGAATTAAAGCAACATACCGCCTGCCTTACAACCTTCGGCCTGCCTTGTAACAGCTACGCGCCGATCGCACCCGCGCATTTATCATAGTCAAGGTCAACTGAGACAGTAGCTTCGTTCCTCGTCGCGAAAAATGCAGCTACTATCTCAGTTGGAATTGCGCCTAATAGACAAGCCAGCGTGAACGCATTAATTGTGTCGTCACAAACTGTAATGATTCTCGTATTTTTAAATCACAATTTGTAATTTTCTAGACTAGTGTCGTATAATTTTGCTTCGGCGATCTATTGGAATAATTAATTTTAATTTTTATTGCATTAGTCTTTTAGATTTTTGATCTCGTAGTAATTATTAGCAAACGATTAAAATTAGTACTGCGCATACACAGATAAAACTTCAAGGTCATTGTAGGCGCGCAAAGGATCATATTCGTTCTGGAAGAACGTAAATAAAAGTCCCCAATATTCAACAGAAAATCTCATAGACGCCACATTTTAAAACTGATTTTTGAGGGAAAGACTAACGGTAATTAAATAGACCTTCGGGCCCGTACGTGATGTGGAGAATCGAGAAAAATGGCGCTGGGAGGGATACCCCTTTAATAATGGACTAAATTTGGATTTTTGGTTTATCTGTTCTCATGTCGGTGGGTTTTTCTGTTTGGGACACAATAACGTTCAGAATTGTGTACTGATTTGGTTCAAATTTACTGACAAGGGGGCTTTGGGACATGAAAAAAATGAGTTCGAAGTGAAATTCCTCCCTCAAATACGTAAGGCTTGGTGGATGCGAAATTCGACCTACAGCACTGGGCAGAAATCATGTAAGTGGAGCAACAAAGCACTTTCCTGTGGATTGAGCACTGGGCAGAACTCAAAGGTTTCTGTCTGTGAGTTTTTCTGTTTGGGATACAATAACGTTCGCAAGTATCTTCTGATTTTGTTCAAATTTACTCAGAAGGGAGCTTTGGGGCGTGAAAGAAATGATTTCCAAGATGGCACCTCAAATACTTTAGGGCTTGGAGCAGGCATAATTCGACCTAAAGCACTGGGCAGGAATTATACGAGTGGTGCAGCAAAGCATTTCCTTATGGAGCACTGGGCAGAAATCATATAGCAGTTTTTTAAAGAGTTAGTCTAACGTTATTGCACTTAAGTTGAGTCTGAACTAAGTTATAAGGAAATCAGTACTGAAAGAAAAAACATTTTAAGGTCTTTTGTCTCCATTAGTTTTCAGGACGATTCCACAAAATAGTAGTGAGTTTATGTTGGGGGAGGGGGGAAGGGGGGGGGGGCTGCAAAAGCCTAAAATCTCCTTCTCAACTTGGTCCCCTTTTTTTGTCCGAAATGTGATTTTTTTTTACTCTTTTTTTCTTTTTCTCTCTCAGATTTCCCCGTTAATCCTCTCCTCCAGATGTCTGCGACTGAGGCTTATATTACTTTCAGACTTGATCTTTTCGTATGGTCTGTTGTCAGCCGTAATCTTCTTCTTCCCCCCCCCCCCCCCCACTCCCTTCCAGGATTCCTCATATAAGACGACGTAAAAACAAACGATTTATTTTCCACAGACATTTTCATCCGAAGTCCCATTCTACCCGCGGTATTAACCTACTGCAGATTAAATGGACATTGAAATAATTTTACTTAAAAGCAGGTACGTAAAAAATCTAGATTTAAAATTGAGCTATCAGATTTTATCACTGGCTTCCAAACGTTTTCTTTGCCGCCTATCATCGTAGGAACACTGTTAACAAACTAACGGACTAAAATAAGAAATCCTAGTACGGTAAAACACTGCTGTTTTTACGTAAGGAAGCCGAACTCGACCCGCGTTTTGTGCCACGCTGTAGACGACGAGAGTGAAAATTTAGCTTGAGAAATGCAAGGGAAAAACCCAGTATCTTTGACATGCCAAAATCGACATGAGCATGAGACACCACATAGGGCTGTTTTTACAATAAACCAGACGAGTCCAACTCCACTCCGCTTAGGAAGGACACGCTGGAACGCTACTACAGGGAAAGGGTGTGCTGGTCATAAACAAATATTCCTTAAACAGATGTAAAAGACATTATCCACCCTAATCTGAGTGGCGATCTGGACTCTTCCGTTCATTCTAACGACCCGCCTTGCAATTCGTTTCGCGTGCTTCGCGGGAAAGCCACTCTCTAGTCAAGGGGTTGCTTTTGAACCTAACGGCATAGCCGGGCACTTCAGCTAGTAAAACATAAAACAATCATACACAGCATATACATATACAATACACTTAAACCTAAAATAGTCTAGAGGAGAACAAAAGAAATTACATATGTAAATAGTTGCATGTAGGAGTTGATCTTGTCGATAACTGAAAAGGGGATGCTGGAAAAGTCCGTTACCGTCTGTGCCAGCCGGGTAGTGTTTCATACTCCTTCAGCGAGTATTTTTTTTTTTCGCAAAACGAGGACCACGTCGACTTACATTGAAAAGGCTATGGTGAAAAGACCACACCAGAGTTTTCTGCTTCAATAATTATATAGCAGCGCCAAGTAACATCATATTGCCTACGATATAGCATCTGGAGGGCATAACTACAAGGTGCACTAGATTCAAATGTGAGGGAAAACAACGACATTTCTAGTCAAGACAGTGCTTTGAGAGCGCGATTCTTAGGCTTAAAAAAATTTGTTTTCTCCAACAACAAAAATAGCGCGTTATAGGCTTAAGAAATCCAGTCTAATAGCATTGGCTTCAGTGAGACGACCTTCTTTTTCCCCTCCAGTGCCCCTTGCAGCTAACCCTGTTACTGGCTCACCATAGAGTTATATACAATAATACTACGTTATGTCACTACTCTATACAGATTGAAGCTTTATACGTTTCCGAATGGTGGCCGACCAACCAAACCGCCGATCTATACAGTGTATCTCACTTAGGAGACTCAGTTTCGCTTTCATTTTCATTATGCCCATATTAGGAAAATGACGTCACCTTCGTTAACCATCGGCTTTTTACGGAAGCTGATTCACGGCAACATTCGTAGTAGTTACTATGCCCGTATTAGAGCAATGACGTCATATTCGTGAATAGTTGGATTTTCATCGAAACACGAAGATGTTTTTCGGTCAGTGTAAGTTTGACGTGGTTGTCGTTAAGGCCTGATACGAAACACCCGCGCCGAAGCGAACGAAATTACAGGTTGGTTGACGAAATGTGATGGGGGACAAGTATCGCTACACCAAACAGAGATATAAATAACATCGTCAAGATTAGTTCCAACTAATCTTGACATAGTAAACGTCATACTAAACATCGTAAATCAAAATTACTTCGAAAATCAAAAATCGAAATCGTAAATCGAAATCGAAAACGTAAAATGAAATTAGGCTACTTCGGAGAATCGTTTAGAATTCGTTCATCTCAAAACGAATCCCACTCGTGCTTCTATGAAATGTATAATTTGTGCCTTATAGCACTCAAATCCTTTCCAACAAATTTCCCTCGACTTTCGATCTCAGGAAATTAAATCTGGAAAGGAGTTTCGTCCTAAAACACAAATTATCAATTTCATAGAATCGCTCGGGATATTATAGCCGAAAAGATCAGTAATTATACAAATCCAAGCTTTACTCGCCGCTGAATGGTCACCGACAAACAAACCACAGATCTATACAGTATTATTCACTTGCAGGAAGCGGCTTGTCATATTATTGTCATATTGGCAATGACGACACGTTCATGAATCTTCGGACCTTTACGGAAACACGAAGTTGCTTCTCGTCACGATTCGGAGCTTTACGTTTAACTTCGTTTGTGAGCGGCATAAAAAATGAGGTTTAGGTCTAAGAAGTACCAACGCTGAAGCAAACGAAATTACAGGTAGAGGATGACAAAATGCGATGGGACTTGGCATCACCACGCCAAATAGAGGAAAACATCGTAAACATCGTTAACATCGCAACACTAAACATCGTAAATAGAAAATCAGAATCGAAAATCGAAATCGAAATTGCTTCAGGCTCGTTTTGCGAAAAGAAAGCCAAAAAATTGTCATACCGAATACCATTCATGCTTTTCATCAAATCGGTCATTCGTGGTTTTAGTATTCATCTCCATTCCAGCTAGTTTTCCTCCATCTTCTGAATCGGGAAATTAAATCTGGAAAAGAGTTTCGTGCTAAAACACACAAAATTATGGATCTCATAAAACTGTCTAAATTATTCAAACTGTACTTTAACCTGTACCAAGGTGAAGCAAGTTACTGAAAGTAAGTATCTTGGACTTGGGGTCGACAATTTTTGGAAACATGTTCATCACATTAATCTTCTGATCACTAAACTTAGAAAAATGATTCCTTTCTTCTATAAAATTAAATCGCTATTGAATAATAAGAACAAACGAATCGTCTTTGATGCATTGGTTACCAGTCATCTTAGATATGGTATTGAAGTGTATGGTTTTGCTTCTTCAACCCTTATTGATCGGCTACAAAAGGTACAAAATAAAATTTTAAAGGTTCTTTTCAGAAAACATAACCACTACAAATCTACTAAAGAATTGTATAAAGAACACAGAATTTTAAATGTAACTAAATTGAGGAACTTTATTATTATACATAAAAATTACTTTTGCAACGATTTAAAAATTAAAGATGAATTTAAAATGGGTTTCCTTCGCGATAAAACATTAAGGTTCCATATTCCACTAATTAAAAATAATTATGGCTCAAAAACTAAAGATCATTATATTCCAACAATTTTCAATTTAATTCCATCAAAATTACTAAATTTAACTCAGTACACTTCAATCAAACACAAAATAAAAGAATGGCTAATTAACAACTAAGGTATAGTTTTATTTTTTAATTATTGTGTTTTTTTTTCTGTGTCTGTGATTATTATTATTTTTATATTTTTTACCATACTGTGTGTTTTAATTTTGTTGTATAGATTTTTCTTTATCTTGATTGCGAAATGGTCTAAATGTGTAGCCAAACAAGGACTTTTATAGACCTTCGGCAACACTCTTTGAATAAAGGTTATTATTATTATTACTTGGGGTATTACTACTAGACTTGACTGCCGTAGATACTTCTTTGCTGTAAGGGTGGTCCCCGAATGGAATTCCCTGTCTCATCAGACAGTTATGGCACCATCCGTGAATATGTTCTGACGGTTGTTAAGCACAGACCACTTAACCCGATTTCTTAAAAGACCAGAGTTTTGTGTTTAAGTCTTTAACTCTTTGTTTTGACAACTTCTACTGGAGTAGGCTATTTCTTCATTTTTCAACTGCAGCCAGGTGAATTATATAATTAAAATTACTCTATTTTTAATGTGACGTTCTACGAACGTAAAGACTTTTAGAATCTTTACGTTCTCTTACATATTTTATTCCTTGTTTAGTTATTTGACAATTGGCCATTCACCCTTCTTCTTTTCCACTCGACTGGCGATACCATCAAGGACCTTTTGTGTCCCTGGCAGGTCTAACCTTGGTGGTAAGGTAGTTGAGATCCTATCCCATCTTTCCTTTTCCCATGCAATTTTTTGAATTTTTTTTTACCTACAGGTTAGCTTTTTACATTTTTGCATCTTGCATTAGTTTTCATCTTGCCGCCTTCACATTCCCTTTTATTTATGTATTTTTTTCAATATTCTTTTACACGCATCTTAAATGCTGCCCCTTTTTCGGCTGGCAGTCAGCAATCCACGCGATCCTTTCCGACAACAAATTGCTTATTATTATTATTACAGCCGACAAAAGGGTCTAATTTGGCGGATTGCTATCATCGCCCGACAGATTTCATATTTTTTTATTTACTATTTTTTTTGTGTGGAACCGTTTTCAGAAAAGACGCGCACATTCATGTTGTAGTTTTAAAACGTTTTCCTGCAGCACGACCGTCGAAACCCAAGAGGGTTTTCCTTCTAAGCCCTTCTAAGTGCTTTTAAATAAATCAGTTAAATTTCCAGGAACTTCAAAAATCACCAAAATGCTTTTAAGACAAAAAAAAAGTTCGAATTTAAAGCATCACTAGAAACGTGTAAAAATAGACGCGACGCCACTGAATGACCCCCCACACAAATTCGAAGACATTCGCATTTTAGATTCACTTTAAAAAAAAAAAACAACTGTTCCAAGATTTGAAGCTTCCAGGAAGTTCGTGAAGTTTCCAAGAAATCGCGAATGATTGCAACATTTATCTCCCAAGAAACACCGATTTGACTTGACAAACCGCAACCAACTTTAGACCCAAGGACTCGGAATTTCGATTAACCGTCACCAATTGCAAGGCAACGTACGGATTACTAGGAGAGCGAGAGAGAAGAACGAGAACACCCCCTCTAACGCACAACCCCCCCCCCGCCTCCCACCCACCACGACTCTTAACCCCCCCCCCCCTCCCCTGCACGTACCGAACGACCAATCGCAGACTCGTAAAACTCAGTCTAACAAAAATCCGGATTTGATCAAGAAGTCGTGCTTGAGGCTATTAGGACGCCATTAAAGACTTGATCGGTGCCGCTTTCTCAATGAGAACGATTAGGCTTATAGTCTTTCCAGACAGGCTATTTTGAAAGGGGAAGTCATTAAGGGGGGGTTTTGGAGTGGCGCCGATCCCTCCTTTTGAAATGAGGAGCCTGCCGTATAAGAAAATATAAAAACATGGGATAAAAAAAAAATCACCGTCGGTGCGTCAGTACTTCGTTGTCGTCTAAATGGGTGTAATTTTCGGCCGGTTTTTTTTCCCCAAAGCTGGTGACCGATAATGAAAATAGTTGGCAAAAATACCGGAGTTGTGGTCCAAGTTTCATGAAGCCCTTGATGAAAGGGAAATAATAAAAACTCAATTTTGCTTGTTTGTAACGGCCCTGGTGCGCCATGCTGAAAAACATTTCAACGGTCATAATATTACACAATAAAAAGAGAGAAAGTCACGGCAACAGTGAAACTCGAAACAAAAGTAAAAGTCAACAACAGACTGAGTCAGAGACACGTTATCAAAATGAACCAATTCATGGTTGTATATTGATGTAAACATTGTCATTAGGCAAGCCACTCAGCCACATGGGGTTCGCTAAAAATAAAGACCGAAGCAAAAGTGATAGAATCGAGCTTTGACCAGGAGCATGGATCGCTCAAGAGAAAGGAGAGAAGGGAGGTGGATGGGTAGGTAGAGAGACGGGAGAAAAGTGAGAGGTTGGGGGTCGAGGGAGAGGGAAGAGAGAGGATAGGGGAGGAAAGAGGAGGGGTATTGTTTAATTCAACTATCCTTCTCCACAAAATAGAGTGAAAGGAAGAAAAATTGCTCATCTTCATGAAAGTCCGGGAAAACCCCAAGCGAAGTCTGGTACCAACGATTGTAGTTACATAAATATCCTTAATTACATAAAAAGATCCTGTAAACACAAAGCAGATCAGTGGGTGTAAATTAATAAAGACTTCCGAACCAGACAATTAGACTAAGAGTCCTTCAGTCAGAGAAAATATTGTTTCCATCGGCCCACACTATAGTGTGAGCCAATGAACAATATATTTTCTGCCTTGGGGAATCTTAGTAGCATCTGTAGTCTAAGCATCTGATTTGGCAGTCCTTCATACCTTTATTACAGGTGGCTTAGTCATCTTGGGAAACAGCTTAACCCAATATAACTTTCCTCCTCTAATGCTGTGTCCGTTATAGGGGTTCCCCAGGGTTCAGTATTTGTACCTATCCTATTTTTCCTAGTTTTTATGGCCTCAAATCAGGGAACCATCGTTGACCATAAAAATGTGATGACGGATTTGATTTGGTGAACTGATGTATTAAATTTGAAAAAAAAACAATGAACGAATGATTTGGTGAATTTATAAACTAAAATTGATAAATGAAATGGAAAATGATTTGTGATGAAATATAACTTACTGAATGAATTACTGCAGTGATTCGTAATATTCTTTCTTCTGGCGAGCAGAGGCTAGTAGACTTTAGTACAGTTTCCCAGTTTGATCTCTGTAGTCAGGCGGAAACAGTGATAAACAAAATATCTATCCTCTCTCGTTTTACGAAGTACGTGCTGGACGTAGCCGTGGCATGTGCCAGGCAATTGAGCCGATTTTTTCTTTTTATCACAATGAACTTTCCAAAATAATACTTGAAAAGTTTGTACTTGAGTTTTCTTTACATTTTCGAGGGGGCTGTGCTCATTAATACTAGGGTGATAATAGCCAGAGTGGGAAAAACTCCTAATGAAATTCTTTTATTATGTGTTACGTAGGTTGTTCATTTTCTCACAGGGATCATCATAAAGATTATGTGGATCTACCAGCAAGAAAACGTAGGAGGGATTATCATTTCACGACTGAGGGGTATTCGGGGAAGGATTAATGATGATGCGGCATGGGACGTGATGAGAAGAGGAAAGAAAATTAGAAAAAAAACTTATCTTCTTGGGTGACATACATGTTGGTTTGGGATGGGGACGTGGAAAATTATTGATAATAGAACTAAAAAAAATGTTACTATAATAATAATATTAATAATAATGGCTTCACCCTCGACTATGAAACTGGTAGAGAAGTATAGGTTCTATACCAATTTTGGCTTTATGGCCTAGACTTGGCAAGCACCAAATTATCTAAATTCACCAGGAACTTTGTTTACAAATGGCAAGTTTCATGTTTATAAACTAGATGCAACGTCTACTGGGTATGTTTTTGGTGATATCCAAATGCTGCAGAGTGTGGATTCGATTGTTTAAAGGTTCGTTTTTGAACTGTGTCTGATCTGAAGACTACGTGTCATGGACCGAGGGTACACGGACGTTTCTTACGTCGCTTTACCTTACGTCGACTTGAACTCACATCGCTTTAGGAGAGAGGTGATTACACGGAGGTTGTAGTTGGAGTGGGTTAAAACGACAGCAGGGGTTCCTGCGTCGCGTTTATCTAATCCCCCATCAAGCAAACCTCTCTTTATTCCCAAGTCTCCATTGAGCTAGCTAGCTTTCGACTTCGTTTTAACGAAGTGACATGTGGCCGTTCTAGTTTCATGTCGTTTACGCGCACTCTTTTCAACCAATCACAAGGAAGCAGTCCTTAGAGCGACGTAGAAAATGGGTTTTAGGTGGGTACACGTAGGCTGTTAACGCGCTTCAATTCCTTACGTCGACGTATCGAGGTAGTTTGAGATAAAGCGACTTGAGAGTGGGGTTACACGGACGTTCTTAAAGCGCTCTAATACTGTTTTCACACGTAATAATTCGTCGCGGGTCAGCCCTGGCCAACACGGGCTGGAGCCAGCCCTGGCCAGCCCTCATGCCAAGCTCCGGGCGCGCTTTGATTTCACACGTAATAAATGCTTGAGAGCCGACCCGCGCTCGCTTTGGAGCACCGTCTGTCGGCAATGTGGATAAGAACAGGGAGTTGGATTCACTTCTCATATTACGTGTTTTCAGGAGAAGCCTGACATTAATGTCAAACTGACGTCGCTAAAAATTTTTAACCAAAATAGTCACGAATTAAAAAAAAAAAATTATATACGAAGATTACTACACAACCTTCTCCATGAATATAGGGAGAAAAAGAAGCCACGGGAAAAAAGATTACAAAAGTCGTTTCTTGAGGAACTCCCCACCCTACCTAGGAAATTCGAGCCAAGACAATTAATCTAACCACCTACACTATATATATCAACATGAAAAAAAAATCCAGCCAAACCATTTTTTTTGTGTCTTTTAACTCCCTTCCCCGCCGGCTTTTCTCCTCAGACTATTTCTTTCGTCTTTTCTCTGTTTGATCTTGTACCACGGTCAATAGGCTATAAACCCATTTCTTAAAACTTTTTTTGTGCTATTGGTAACAACTTTCCGTTAATTTGGTAAATACTAATTTACCAGTTGGTTCTCGATTTTATTTCTGTGTTATTACATGTAGGCTAAGGTTTTTATTTCAATACGGGTGTGAAACCTATTTCTGTTGCCCTTTCGAACTATTATGAAAACTGATGTCCTTTGGATACCAATACCGACGCTCCAATAGTTAAGTCTTGGAGGTGTGGTTTGGCGATTGTAGTATCGATCTATAAACATATCCAAAGATTGACGGTTCGAGTCCTTCGTTGGGGGCAGTCTAACGTTCTAAAACAAAAAATGGATATGGATCGTGTCACTTTTATTTCGACATATTATTTTCTCTTGATTTTAAAAATATAATGTCATGTCTTCATTCTGCAACAGTTTTTTATTATGGCAACATAACTTCGCCCTCTTTGTAACATGGCTCTTTGATGTAGGTTAGTATTTTATTTTATTTTACTCAAAATAAAAAAATATAAAAAATACCGGTAAGTTCTAATCTTTTCCTTGTAGTGTAGTTTTTCTTTTGGATACACCCAAACGAAACCCTTTAATAGCGCGAAATTTGTAAACGAAATAAAACTGGAAAAATTATGTCATTTAGGGAAAAACACTGCCAGTAATTATTGCAAACGCTGATAGAAAATTGATCGGTGCGATGCATCATGAACCTTTTAACATGCTGATATGCAAAACTGCATTTTTTTTTTTTTACTAGGGTGCAATAATTAATTTTCTTCTTTCCTCCCAGGTGTAATAGCCACGATTTAATTTACGAGTGTCACATAACAATTTCTTTTTTAGTGTTTGCCGTTTTGTGTGTAGACTTGTAGGTTAGTGGGCTGCACTGCAAGGCTACGAGCGCGGGAGGGCTTGCTTCGAATTTCACACGTTAAAAATAAGGCACGCTGGCCAGGGCCAGCCAGGGCTGGCCTCGGCTGGAAAGGCGGGCCATTCGGGCGCGTGTCAGCCCTGGCCAGCTCGCTTCCGCCCAGAAAACATTATTACGTGTGAAATCCTCTGTCACGGGTCAGCCAGGGCTGGCACCCAAACATTATAACGTGTGAAATCAGTACAAGCACTACATCGACGTAAGATAAAGTGACGTAAGAAACCTCCGTGTATCCTCGGTCATGATTTTGCACTGGATATTCTCAAGCCAACTAAAACAAATGATCACAACCGGCTAAGAGAGGCTAAAACAAATAAACAGCCTGTTAACAGATTGAAGGCATCAGCACTCTTTTTCTGAGAGATAAACAGTCTTTTGCGAGAAGACTGAATGAACAGGAATGAACAGTCTTCTGCGAGAAGACTTAATGAACAGGAATGAACAGT